>QEOT01005787.1:37598-77059 GCA_003123785.1 Pterocarya stenoptera
TTTTTTTTTTTTTTTCTACCTTATATAAGCATATCATTTGCAAGAAATTAAAGTGAAGTCTGAGTTTTAGAGGCCAATAGTTTAGAGCCGCATGCTTCATCTATCGACTCCAACGAAGAATACTAGTTCTACTCTTTTTCTTTTCAGTTTCATTGTGAACTAATTTTATTTTCTAGAGCTTTCATGTAATCTAGCCTTGAATACACAATTTGTATTCTAAGTTATTTTATTTTTAATATTTTCATGATTGAATGTTTATTCGTTGTTCTTAATACTTGTAATTTTCTAGCTAATTATTATTTGATCTATTGAATCCTAATGAGACCGTTTGACTATAATAATTGGCTAGAAAATTGCACGCATTAAGAACAAGGAATAAACATCCAATCATGAAAATATTGAAAATAAAATAATTAAAATATAAATTGTGTGTTCAAGGCTAGACTACATCAAAACTCTAGAAAATAAAATTAGTTCAAAATGAAACTGAAAAGAAAAAGAATAGAACTAGTGTTCTTCGTTGGAGTCGGTTGATGAAGCATGCATATCTTGCCTCTACTCTCTAGATCCGACTCCTAGAAAGAAATTTAAAGAATAAACTCTGGACTATTGGTCTCTAAAACTCAGGCTCCCCTTTAATTTTGTGCTAATGATATGTTTATGTAGGGTAGAAAAGAAACCCTAATATTTTCATGATTCCTGACTAAAACATTGCCTAACTTTTAGGACTTATATTAGCAACCTTGTATGTACTTCAAGAGTTAGAATTTACTAATCCTTATAATAAAAAACATTGTAGGCCTTTAAGATATCTTTCCAACCCATCCAGAATCGCATCAATCGGATATGTGAGTAAAACGTTCTGATTAAAACACTAAAGTATATTCAAGCTATCTACTAGAGCATTTCGAACTTGGAATTCTTGTGGATTGCTTCTGTAATTTCTTTCTCTTTTTCTTTATCAAACTTACTCTTGAACCCTTTGCTTGTTGTCATCCACGATGTCGTTTAGGTTGGTTATTTAAGTTGGTCCTTTAGACTGGTCGCCCAATATAACTGCCAGAAGCCTTGTTACCAAGTCTAGTCGCCATCGGGTCTCCTTGTCTATCTCTAGATCTCGTCGCCTCTCATCAATCGATATCTGTAGTCTTTTCTTTTGTATCAAAATGCTTTCATTTTGCACTAAATCTTCTCATTCCTTCAAATACAAGAAAATAAAGAAAAATATATAGAAATAAAATAAAATCAATAGAATCGAAGGAAAACTGACACTTTTCATAAATAAAAGAGTAATAAAAATCATACTTATCAATCATCACTGTAAATAACAAATCCTATTTTTCCTGATGGAATGGTGAGCATGGGTGTTGTCACTAATATCTTTTTCAATTCTTGAAAGTGCCTTTTACAGTCTTCAGTCCACAGGAATTTCTCGTTCTTCCTTGTCAGCTTAGTCATCGGGGCTACTATGTTGGAGAATCCCTCATCAAACCTCCTATAGTATCCTGCAAGATCTAAAAAGCTTCTTACTTCATTTACATTGCTTGGCTTGGCCCATTTCACCATTGCTTCAATTTTGGCCAGGTCTACTAAAATTCCTTCCTTTGACACAACATGCCCCAAAAAAGTGCGACCAAAACTCACACTTCCTGAACTTTGCGAACAACTATTGTTCTCTCAATAACTGCAACACAGTCCTCAAGTGTCCTTCATGATCAACTTGGCTTCTGGAATAGATAAGGATATGTCGATGAAGAAGACAACAAACAGATTGATATACTCCCTGAAAACTTTGTTCATCATGTCCAACAAAACTACAGGGGCGTTCATCAGCCCAAATGGCGTGACAAGAAACTCATGTTCTAAATGCCGCCTTAGAGATATCTTCAGACTTGATCTTAATCTGATGGTAACCTGAACGTACATCAATCTTGGAGAAATTTTGGGCCCCTGTAACTAGTCGAATAAATTATCAATTCTGGGTAGTGGGTACTTGCTTTTAATTGTCACCCGGTTTAGTTCTAATAATCAATACAGAGTCACATCGAACCATCATTCTTTTTCACAAACAGAACTGGTGCACCCCATGGCGACATACTAGGGCAAATAAAACCCTTACCCAAAAGCTCCTGCAGTTGCTCCTTTGGCTCCTTTAGCTCTATTGGGGCCATACGATATGGTGCCTTTGATATAAGTGTTGTCCCTAGCACAAGGTCAATCGAGAAGCCAATCTCTCGATCTAGAGGCAATCCTAGAAGATCCTTTGGAAACACATCCTGAAATTCTCTGAAATTGGGATTAGCTTCAATTCTAGGTCCTTCTGCAGGTGGCACTACTAGACTAGCTAGGAATCCCAAACATCCTTATCTTAGTAATCTGGTTGCTTGCAAAGGTCGAGACCAATCGAGGTGGGGCATTTCTTCGCTCTGTGCAAAAACTGAATTCCTCTTTGCTCGGGAGTTTGAAAACCACTTCCTTTTTAAAACAATCAACACAGGCATGGTTTTGAGACATCAGTCCATTCCCAAGATTATATCAAATCCCAACATCTCAAATATCACCAGGTCTGCTTGGAAGTATCTCCCACTAATTTCTATGGGGCAATTCCTAAGTATGGTATCGCAAATTATGTGTTCACCAGTAGGTGTTGCAACATATAGTGAACAATCAAGACTCTCTGGTACTCTTCCATCCAAATAAGCATAGGCACATGCTATAAAAGTGTATGTGGCACCTGGATCAAACAAAATGGTAGCATAACGAGACAGTAATAAAAGGGTACCTGTAACCACATCATTAGATGTCTCAGCGTCTCTTAGGGTAAGGGCAAAAACTCTGGTTGATGCGGTAGCCCTCTGGCCACTCTCTCTAGATGAAGCAGGTGCGTTCCTTCTTGGGTAGTCTCAAGCCATATAATTTGGTAGCTGCGGCATTCTGGCCCACTAAGCAGTTTCCTAGATGCCTTTCTCCACATTTCTTGCAAACTGGATTCGTTGGAATACTCTGAGGTGGTTGGGGCTGATAGCTGGGGGCAAGCATTTTGTTTCTATTGGGCTCAGGTAGTGGTTGTTGGCGTTTCCTTTGATTGAATAGTTTCGCATTCGCCCTCATGTCTTCTTCTTTCAAAGTGGCTCGTGTAACCAAGTTGGTGATGTTACGGATCCTTAAGGGCATCAGGCAACTTCAAATTCTTTGATGTAAGCCCAGTTCAAACTTTTCTCATTTCTTTTCCTCAACTGGAACTAGATAACTTGCAAACTACGATAATACGGCGTAACGCTCCATCATCATGCTTCCATGTGCTATGTCAATAAACTGCCTAGCTTTTGCTTGATGGAGTGCCGAGGAGAAAAAAAATGGGTCCAAAAACACCCTCTTGAAGCGATCCCAAGTGATGGGTACCCCCTCACCAAGTTCGAGCTGCAGTAATTTCCATGTAGAGGTCCACCACTCATTTGCCTCATCTGCCAGCACATAAGTGGCATTTTCCACTTTCTGTTCGTCAGTACAGAAAAGAGCTCTGAAAATCTTCTCCATTCTTTTGAAAATCACATTAATCGTGATAAAATATCTCTACTTTCACTGAACTAATGGTGTTTAATCCTGGATCTTTTAAACAAAAATCACCTCTCGGTCTCATTGAGAATTCAATAGATCGAACAATAATTAGCTAGAAAATTGCAAGCATTACGAACAAGAAATAAACACTCAATCATGAAAATATTGAGAATAAAATAACTTAGAATATAAATTGTGTGTTCAAGGCTAGACTACATCAAAGCTCTAGAAAATAAAATTAGTTCATAATGAAACTAAAAGAAAAAGAATAGATCTAGTGTTATTTGTTGGAGTAGGTTGATGAAGCATGCGGCTCTTACCTCTGCTTTCCAGATCCGCCCCCTTGAAAGAAACTTAGAGAACAAACTCCGGACTATTGGCCTCTGAGACTCAGACTCCCCTTTAATTTCGTGCTAAAGATATACTTATATAAGGTAGAAAAGAAACCATATTGTTTTCATGATTCCAACCTAAAAAATTGTCTAACTTTTAGAACTTATATTGGTAGCCTTGTACGTACTTTAGGATTATGAATTTAGAAATCCTTATTAGAAAAAAGTTGTAGCCCTTTAAGATAGATTTCCAATCCATCCAGAATTGTATCATTCGGATATGTGAGTAGAAAGTTATGATCAAAACACTAAAGTATGTCCAGGTTGGTCATGAGTCTCGCATTTGCATTTTAAATTTCAAATTTGTTTTTTAAATTTAGCAGATGATTTTTAAAGCGAGCTGGGTATTTAAAAATCCTCGAAATATTTTAAATGTCCAAAATTGTTTTAAATGGGGTACTTTTAGTATTATTGAACAAACCCTAATTTTTAAAGTAAGCCATCTTATATTTTTAGAGCCTCAAAAATAATATAGTTTTAGAAAATTATTTTATTTAAATGCTTTTATTTCTTTAAAAATATTATTTAACATTCCTTATTTTATTTTATGTTAAAAACTCTATTTATTTAGATGCTTTTATTTCTCTTAGAAATATTTATTAAACTCATCATTTTATTTTATGATGAAAATATTATTATCTGATCAAGAATAAATAGTTTACTTTTAATACTTACCATATTTACCTTTCATTTATTTTCTAGTCTTTATTTTCTATTTAGTCCTCTTTTATTCCTCTTGGTTTAATCCCCACCGTTGGAACAAGAGTAGGGAGCCCCAAATGTAGGGCTAGGATTAAAGCCCTAATTCTTTTTTCTTTCCTCTCTCTCTCTCTCTCTCTCTCTCCCTACCCCACGCCGTAAGTCAAAACCCAGCCCATGATCCTTCGTCTCCATCGTCGCCAGCCCACACTACCGTCGTCAGCATCATCCCCCTCCATGAGCACGTCGTCTCTGGCCAACCAACCCCTCCTCCCTCGGCTTCTCCCTCACCCCATGGATCTCTCTCTCTCTCTCTCTCTCTCTCTCTCTCTCTCCCCTTTGCCCCTATCTGGTTTTGGCCTTCAACCATGAGCAGCCCCACGTCCACACAGTTGAGCTTCACCGCGACCACCCTCTCCTCTCATTTAGCCCCCACTCTCTCATTGTTGGCCTGTCTCTCTCTCGGCTTCTCCATCCCGATCTCTCTATTTCTCCTCCCCCTACCGCCATGTGCCACCAGGAGCGGTCACCAATGAAAGATCAACCCAAAGGCCACCTTCACGGCTAATCCACTACCTCCCTCAGTTGCATCACATGGCATCACAGAGTCACTCCTGTAACCCATCCCCCAACGCTTCCCTTAGCCCCAGCCAAGCAGTAAACCAACGCCCCAGAGGGTGGGAATCTCGGCTAGCCACCAAGGACCACCCTAGTCCTATGCTCCTCAGCCTAACACCACTGTCCATGGCCAGCCTCCACCATAGCCCCATCACTGCCCCTGCACTGAAAATAGAACACCAAACCTCCATGCTCAACCACCCAAGTCAGTAGCAATACCCATAGTCACGATAGTGACCACCAAGCCACCACCTGAGACCATCGGATAGCAAGCGGCACGCAACGATCTCAGCCCCCAATTTATGGTATATTTTCCATCCCTTACCTTTAGAACTGTTATCTTTGTGAAACTTAATTGGTGTTGTGAATGGTGCACTGTTGTTGGTATTTGATTTGTGAATTGTGGATTGTAAATAGAGTAGTTGTGATGTGGTTGTGCAATTGAAGTGATGGGCATTATGGTGCATTTGTGTTGTGACTGTAAGTAATGTGTGATGTAGTTATGATATGGCAAAAGGTTATGAAATGTTGGGATTAAATGCGAAGTTGTAATGTGATTGTGATGGGGCTGTGATTGTGAAGTGGCGAGACTATTGTGAATGTGCTCTGATGAGTGAACTGTGAATGTGAATGTGAAGTTTGTGATATGGTTGTGCTTGGTGAAGTAATGTGATCATTGTACAGTTTGGAAGGTGGTTGCAAATTATGTGACCTGATGTGATGTTGTGTAGTGGGCAATGTGATTGTATATTGTGTATTTCGTGTGAAGCGTTATGGTTGTGTAGTTGGACATGTTGTATGAAGTGTTTTGTTGATTGGGTTTGAGTTGGATGTTAGTGTCGGTGTGTATGAAGCTTGTTTACACAAGCAGACGTTTTAATGGACTATATATTGATCTTAGGTGATAAAAGGGTAGTGTACATGTGTAAATTAGCTGAACATATGTGCCAGATAGATTTACCATATATAATGAATTGTCTATCCGAAGCATGAATATAAGATGTTTAAGGCTCAAGGTTGGTTTAAGATTGTGTATTATGCTTGGTTTGGATTATGATGAAGTGTTAATTTGATTATGCGTGAATGGAGGAAGATATGTGTATTGATCAAGATTGAGATGTATACTTGATTGGTTCAAGTTATGCATTGGACTGGATGGATTGGATAGGAAGAGTGTGATGAAGGTGATAGTGTGTCTTAACCTTTAAAGCGAATCAAGGAAGCTCACTTTAAAATGATAAGGATTTTAAGTAGAATGTTATGTGTTGGGAAGGTGACCTTAAGCGGGTCCTAAGCTATGAGTTTGAGAATTTAGAGAAGAGTGAGATAGACTTGGATAATAGATTATGTCTAAGCAAAAGAAAGTTTAAGTAAGTGGTAGCATTATATAAGTTCTAAGTTTAAGTTACATAAGCACTCGAAAAAGAAATGATGTAAAGTTCTGTATGCATGTAGGTTGTCATCTGACACGCACATGAATGGATTTCATGAAATGTAAATAGCATGAAGTTCAGGTAAGTATTATATTCAAACTCTTATAGATTTTTCTAAATAATATAAAATGAAAATGAAAAACTTTTATAAAAAATGTTCTTTTATGCAATGAAAGATAATGAAATGATGTTTTATGAAAGTATGCTAAGTATTAATGTTTAAATGTATATGTATGGAATTATCATATCTCTCCTATTTCCTGGAAAGGTGGAGTTTCTCTCTCTTGTTCTTAGAACATAGAGGTTCCTCTTGGACGTGGTTCGAAGAGAGGTCCGGGTGAGCGTTTTACTTAGTTAGTGTCCCTATGTCATTATGGAGGAAGAATTATCTAACATCTACGAGGGGATAAGCCTTACGGAGGAATAGAAATAAGAGGTCTTCATACCAGAGGAAGAAGTCTTATTATCTATACAGAAAAGCAAGAATTGTTTGGCTGTTCTTATTATAGGTGAGAAAGAAGTAAACAAAGGTGCATTTCGATCGACTATGAGTAAGGTTTGGAAAGTGGAGCGTCAATCTTCATTTAAGAATCTTGGCTTCAACAGGTTTCTAATTGAACTTCAGAACCCAAAGGTGAAGGAACGTATCTTATCGGGAAGACCCTGGTCCTTTGACAGGGCCTTGGTGTGTTTGTTCGACTGTGTAGGCTGCTTAGCTCCAAAAGATATTAACTTTAAGGAGGAACCTTTCTGGATCCGGCTACACGACTTACCCTTTGCTGGAATGAACAAAACCACGGGAGAGAGGCTGGGAGCAGTAGCTGGAAAAGTTTTATCGGTTGATGTTGATGCAAGTGGTATGGCATGGGGTAATCTGCTTAGAGTCAGAGTGATGGTTTATATTTGTAAGCTTCTAACTCGGGGGAGGTTTACTAACATGGGAGGGAAACTTCTGGATCCCATTCAAATATGAGAGGCTCCCCATGTTCTGCTTTCATTGTGGAGTCATCAAGCATTCAGGTTTGCCTTGCCAGCCTTCCCCTTCAGGAAGCAAAAAGTCTTAAGGCACGGTGCCACAGTATGGCACCTGGTTAAGGGCCAACTCACAGTTGAGGAGCTCCCCAAGTTTCAACAAGAAGGGAGGTGACTTGGAAAATTCGGGAAGTTGGCGCCAAAACACAAGTGAGGAGAACAGGTTCGAGGTAGAAAGTATGGGATAGAAAGGCTCTGGCAAACCCAATGTAGACTTCAAACATACTGATCTCGGGAGTTCTGAAAATTACCAGCTAAGGGGACCTGTTCACGGGAAAGTCAGCAGCAACAGAACTAAAGATCAACTAGACTCTCTTCTTCCAGTAGGCTCTGATAGTACTAATACCAACCAACTAGTTGATGTGGCTTCCAAGGACTCTTTGTTCTCTAGGGGTCCTGGTCAAACCATGATCTTAACATGTATCAGCTAGAACAAGGCACATTGAGCCCTACTCGAGACATAGCCTAGGTAAGCCTACCTTCACAGAACTCTCCTATTAAATCCTTTAATGCTGGTAAGGTTAATAAACCTATGTGGAAGAGAAGCGCCAGAGGGTTGGGGCCTAGGGACAACAAAAGCCCCTATGATGAATTTATGTCTGAATCAAGTGATCCAAAATCCAAGGAAAAGGCCTAAAACAGGAACTCAAGGAATCATCATGACCAGAAAGAGAGCTAAACAAGCTTAGATGGCAGTGGCTGGAATCCAGCCCTGCCAGTCACCATGAAACACTTAGCATGGAACTACCGACGGCTTGGGAACCCTCGGACAGTTCGTGAGCTTCACTCTATGGTGAAGGAAAAGAGCCCGGATGTAGTTTTTCTTAGTGAAACCAAATGTAGAAGGGACAAGATAGAACTTATTTGAGACAAACTGCAGTTTGATCATAGCTTTTCTATAGGCAGTGTGGGCAGAAGTGGAGGTTTAGCTATCTATTGGAAAAAGAAGTAGAAGCTGAGTTGGACTCCTATTCCAGCCATCACATATCTATCTCAATGCCTGCTAAATACCCTAGTAAGAAACTGATTATAACTGGTTTTTATGGACAACCTACAACTGCAAAGAGAAGGGAGAGTCGGGATCTACTTAGGTTGATTCATTCAAAAATTCATAACCCGTGGATGTGCATGGGTGATTTTAATGAGGTAATGTTCCAGGATGAACACTTTGGCTCAAGTACTGGATCCTTTAAACAAATGGAGGATTTCAGACTTATTCTTCTAGAATGTGGTCTAATGGATATTGGTTTTAGAGGATCAAAATTCACATGGTGCAATGGAAGGGAGGGTTCTGATTTCACCAAATGTCGGTTGGATAGAGCCTTATTCAATGAGGGGTGGCTTAATCTCTTTGAACTCAATCAAGTTGAGGTGCTGGCAGGACAATGCTCAGATCATAACCCTCTATATGTTAACTGCTTAAATTCTATCCAGCCAGAAGCTCCAAAATACAAGATCTTCAGGTATGAAGCTGCATGGGGTAAAAGAGAGGAATGCACTGAGATCATTAAAGCTGTCTGGGTGCAGAAACATATGCAGACTTCAAAGTTTGATTTTACTAGAGAAGGTCTGAAAGTATGCAGAGACAAGCTCAAGGCTTGGAATAAGGAGGTATCTAGAAACCAAAGAAGACTTCTTTTTCAGAAGAGAGAATAGATTAGAATGTTACTAGAAGCCAATACGGGCCAGTTGGGTAATCAGATAAAGGTACTTCAAAGAGAGGTGGACGGTTATCTGGAAGAAGAAGAGATGAAGTGAAGACAAAGAGCCAAACAAAGATGGCTTAAAGAGGGGGACATAAATACTAAATTTTTCACAAGTGTCCATCTCAAAGGAAGCAGGTGAATACAATTAAACAAATCAGAAGGGAAGATGGTAACTTGATTTCATGCAAGCAGGAAATTGCAAGGGTCTTCCAAGATCATTACAACAAGTTATTTGATTCATCCAACCCAAAAAATATCGAGGAAGCTCTAAACTCCTTCCCTATTGTAGTCAGTACTGATATGAATTACACCCTCTCAGGCCCTTACTCTGAACAAGAAGTGGAAACTGCAATTAAAGAAATGAACCCTTTAGGTTCCCCTGGCCCAGATGGCTTCCCAGTAGTGTTTTACCAGCAGCATTGGATCACTATAGGCAGGGAGGTAACTGCAGCAGCTCTGGAATTCCTTAATGCCAGAAAGGGCTTAAAAGAAATCAACCAAACATTCATTTCTCTGATCCCTAAAAAGAAAAACCCCTTATCTACTTCAGACTACAGGCCAATCAGTTTATGTAACGTTTTTTTTATAAGATAATCTCCAAAGTCATTGCAAACAGGCTCAAGATCATTCTGCCTCAGCTAATCTCTCCCACTTAAAGCTCATTTGTCCCAGGAAGACTGATTTTAGACAATGTGATAGTTGCCTATGAGTTACTGCAGTCAATGCAAACAAGGCTGAAAGGGAAGAAAAATGGATAGCCCTTAAGCTTGATATGAGCAAAGCTTATGGCCGTGTAGAGTGGGACTTCCTAAGCAAAGTGATGAGGTGGATGGGCTTCAAATGTGAATGGATCGAGCTAGTGATGTAGTGTGTTACCACTGTCACATACTCTATCATTGTCAATGGTGTCCCTTAAGAATTTTTTTCTCCATCTCGAGGTATTAGGTAGGGAAATCCCCTATCTCCCTACCTATTCATCATCTGCTCGGAATTTCTCAGCCATAGACTAAACCAAGCTGAAATGCAAGGTCTGATCTCAGGAATTCCAACTGCTCAAGGCTCCATGCATATCAATCATCTGTTCTTTGCAGATGAAAGCTTAGTTTTTTGTAGATCCAATCTAGAAGAGTGGTGTAGATTGCAGGAAGTTTTAAGCACCTATGAACTAGTCTCAGGTGAAAGACTGAATCTTGAGAAAACTTCAATATTTTTCAGCAGTAACACCAAGCCTAGTGTTCAAGAAGCTATATTACAGCAATCGGGAATTAAAGCTTCAGGATCTTTTGACAAGTATCTGGGCTTACCCTCTTATGTGGGTAGATACAAAACCAAGGCTTTCAATTCAATATTGGATAGGGTTAAAGCTAAGATGATCAATTGGAAGACCAACATTTTGTCTCAGGCAGGGAAGGAGATTCTGCTAAAATCAGTGCTGCAATCAATACCTACTTATAGCATGGGGATCTTTAAATTACCCAAAACCATCCTAAAAAAGCTCAACCAATTGCTGCAATCCTTCTGGTGGGGTTAGAGTAACAATAGATCCAAAATCCATTGGCTGAGTTAGCAAGCTCTAGGGAAATCAAAACAGGAAGGAGGTCTGGGGTTTCGGGACTTTGAATCCTTCAACCTAGCCCTTCTGGCCAAACAAGGGTGGAGGATCATTCAAAACCCTCTATCCCTAGCTACTCAGGTGCTTAAAGCTAAATATTTCTCTCATGGTGATTTTTTCTCTGTCAAAATAAGGCCAACTGATTCTTATATGTGGAAAAGCTTCCTCCTAACAAGGCCTGTTCTTAAGGCAGGTTTATTATGGAGAGTAAGGGATGGAAGTAAGATTAAAATATGGAAAGATCAGTGGCTCCCATGTCCCTCAACTTGCAAAGTGCAGTCCCTGATTTCTATTCTAGATGCTGAAGCTCAAGTTTCTGAACTCATAAATCTTGAGACTATGCAATGGGATCTATCACTTATCTATGCAATCATCACAGTAGCTGAGGCATGTTTGATTAGCCAAATCCCCATTAGCCCGTGTAGGAGCCAAGACACACTGACTTGGAGATGTTCAAGCAATGGGAAATTCTCTGTAAGGAGTGCATATCATCTCCGAACTTCTTTAAAAGAAGTTAAAATTGGGGCAATCATCAACACAGAAATCCAACTCAAACTTCTGGAACAAAACGTGGGGTATCCAAGTATCTCAAGCCACCAAGTCCTTTCTGTGGAGAGCAGTAAAAGAGTCCCTAGCCACGAAGTTGAACCCGCATAAAAGGAAAGTGAGTGAAACACCTCTCTGTCCAATCTACTCAATGGAACCTGAATCAGTATCCCATGCCCTCTGGTCTTGTAAAGTAGCTCAGGATGTATGGTCCATGAGCTCAAGAAGAATACAAAAGCTTAGCATCTTTGCAGGATCCTTTAAAGATATTTTGATAGCTTTGATGGCTCTGTTATCTCCTCAAGAAATCACTGAATTAGTAGTCACTGCTAAAGCTATCTGGCAAAGGAGGAATACTTGGATCTTTGAACAACAATTCCATTCTCCCTCTCAAGTTTCAAAATTGATCCATTGGAAGCTATTCAACTTAGAACAGAGGTTGGTATAAAGCAAACCAAGATCCAAAAGTTACCAAATACCCTTTGGTCACCTCCCCCACCAAATGTATTCAAGGCCAACTGGGATGCATCAATTGACAAAGGTAATTCAAAGTTGGAAATTGGTGTAATTGTGAGGAACTAAGAGAGATATGTCATTGCTTCCTTGTGCTCTTCAATGGCCTTGACTCCAGATCCATTACTTGGTGAAGCTGTAGCAGCTCGTAGAGCTACTTCTTTTTGTGCCGAGCTGGGTTTACAGCACCTGATCATGGAAGATGATGCCTTAACAGTGGTCAAAGCAGTGCAACACAGAGAAGACAACTGGAGTACTTTCGGGTTGGTCATTAGAGATATCAAGCTCATGCTCTGAGAGACCCTCAGCTAGTCTATAGTTCATGTTATTAGGGAAACTAATGTAATTGCCCATCATTTGGCAAAAGTTGCTCTTTCTTGTACGGAAGAATGCATCCTTATGGAGGAATATCCTCCTTGTATTCAGCACCTATTTTAATGAATGAGATATCTATATTTCAAAAAAAAAAAAAAAATGTATATGTATGTAAAGGCCTTCTTTGTCAGCCTCTATTTATGCACCCAAAGTAATAGTTATATGCATGTGAATAGATATTATATGTAGTAGTTATTATATTTATTTTTCATGAAATGAAATGTTGAGGTTTATGCTTGATGCTTTGAAATGATGTTTAAATGATGCGATGAAAGTGTATTTAAATGATGCTATCAAAGGAAGTTTGAACAATGCTATGAAAGGATGTTTACAGCATGATATGAAATGATATTTATTGATGATGTTTATGCTTATGCTTTGAAATGATATTTAAATGATGCGATGAAAGTGTATTTAAATGAGGTTATAAAATAAAGTTTAAATGATGCTATGAAAAGAATGTTTAATGGATACAAGAAATGATGTTTACTGATGATATTTATGCTTATGGTTTTAAATGATGTTCATGAAATGAAATAGATTGATAAATGAAAAGAAATGGAAAGGAAATGACTAAAATGAATGACTAAAAGGAAAGGAAATGAAAGGAAATGAATGAACTTTTTAATGTATGAAAATTCGGCCATGACTGAATGAGTGAATGATGGTACCAATGGACTGGACAGATTGCAATGCAGGGTAAGTTACTGGTAGTGCACCCAATGCTACCCCTTGACTGAAAAGGAATCCCAACCTATGGCTATGGGCGAAATTCAAGTCCAAAAGACCACTAACCCCAACACACAGGGTGTAACAGTGTGCACCGACCAGAAGAAAAGTGAAAATAGTTAATTGAATGTATGAATGATTTAGTTTCTTTATGAATGGATGTACAAGGTGTGATAAATGTTTTATGAGAAATGAAAACACTTTTAAAGAAAAACTCCACCATATAATGTTTTCAAAGAAAGTGAATGTTTTATATAAAGTATGTAGATGAATGTCAAATGCATAAATGAAAACCTATATTAGTATATTTTTACAGTATGAAGTAATGCTTATTGAGTATTCGACTCATTTCATTTTTATGTATGTCCCTCCCCCTCTCAGGAACACAATGAGTAAGAAGTGTCAGAACAAACATAGTCCAAGAGAAGAGCAACAAAAGTCTAGGCACGTTTTATGCAATGTATGAAAGTAGATTTTTAGAAAAATGGTATTTTAATTTAACTTAATGACTTCCATTGTAAACTCTCTTTTAATTTATAGAGTATGTTTTAATTTTAAAAATATAGAATCTTTTATATCTTGCGAAGGAAAGGTAAAAAGTTTTAAAAGGTTTTGGAATTCTTATCTCATTTTCTAAACCTATAGATTACAGTCCCACCACAAGGACAGGCGTTACAACATGTCTACACGCTTTTGCTTCGTTAGAAATATTCAAACAAAGTAGACTATCTCCACCAAAAATATTTCATCATAGATACTCAGAAAAAGCCAAATTGCCTGCACCATGAGTATGTTATTAGAGGTACTCAGATAAAGTAGAATGCCTCTGCTATAAGCACCTTATTTATGTTTTTAATTAGGGATACTTTGACTAGCAGATTGCCATAGCCATGAGTACCCTATGCATGCTTGACTAAAAAAAATATTTCATAACGGTCTCGTAGCACTTCGGGTCGTCATAAAATAAAAGACTCATTTATGACTTGGAAATATTTCATGACATATTCAATGTTTACAACATGACATTCATGGCATGTAAAAGATAATCATGTAATAGAAATGATGATGTGGCATTATGGCATGTAACAGAAATGATGACAAGGCCTTCGTGGCATGTGATAGATAATTATGTACAATAATAATTGACATGGTATGGGATATTATAAAAAATTATAATATGCATAACAAACAAGAATATAAAGTTCTTACCACTACACATATGTAAAAATACTGATAGTAAGTTCAAAGCAAATTTATAAAAATGTAGCATAACGAAGCATAATAGTGTAAGCTGAATTGAGATACATTCTAGGGTTAGAACGTCTCACTTAATCTTCCTAATTACAAAACTAACTAATTTATGGATAAATTCGCATAGTACTTTGAGAAATTACAAATTTGCCCCTTACAACGAACTCCAAAACTTACCAAAATTTACATTCCTAATTTAATTTCATCCTAAATCAAAATATGAACTTAGAAATTTTTAAAACTAATTCCAACTATGCAAACTCTCTCTCAACCTATTCAAATATTGGCTAAAATCTAGGGTTTTGTTGCCATCACGCCATTTAAGACTCTAACATTCTTAAACAAAAAATGTCAACTCTAAAAATGATATCCTTAGTTATAAAATCATGTTAAAATACTAAATCACACATTCCACAAAAATTTGGACTTACTACATCAAAGAAAGTGCCAAAATATCAAGATTAGGTCAAATAAAATCAATTCTAGATGTTCTGGGTCTAACACTTTCATATTAACTCCAAGGACTCTAAACGTTCATAAATAACAATTCTAAAATTTTCATCATTCAATCATAAGTGATAGCATGCTTGACTGATAAACAAATATCACAAAACTCAACATAGAATAATCAGTTTGCGTAGAAACGAACATGCATGCTTTTGGACTTGAAACTAAGTGAGTAAATCCTTGATTTTCATCCAATAACTCTTGAAGGATTACAACCATATACCTCACATTCAAGTTCTAACTATATCAAAGCATAAAATCTAGCATTTCATAGCAAATAATGCCTTAAAACAAATTATCAAACCCGAGAGCCTCTAGCTTGAGCTTACAACAAACTCTTCCATGTTCTTCAAAGCCCCAACTAAGACCTAAGTTATAAAATTTTAAAACTCATTCTTAATCAATACATGTAAGCTTTAAAACAAGATTCATGAAAATGATGGCCAAAGAATCAAAATGGTGTAGTTAAAAGCACAACCTAAACCAAACAAAACTCACTTTGCACCAATTGATTTCTACCACTTTAAAGATCATATAAAACTATTTTATAAAATTCTAACATGCTTTGAATCAAACCATAAACTTTCATTTAATGATGTCAACACTTCATAATATCAAGATCTACCAAAAATTTCATCAAACAATTACAAAACTTCCAAAGTTCATCACCAGCATCAAAATTGAACCTCTCCACCATGAATACCAACTTTCATCCAACAGAACTCCAAGAAAACTAACCGATGCTAACCGACATAAGCTAGACTCATTACTTAAGAAGATTTTCTCTCTAGCTCTCTCTAGGTTTGCTCTCTTGGAATGGATGAAGAAGATGCACAAGTGAGGTAGGATGAGACAGGGTGCCTTGAGGCTTAAGGGGAGAGGGTGTTGGCTGATTTGGAGTTGGTGGGAGGCTTAACACTCCATTTGAAGGTGTAAAAACCTGGCCTAACAATTCTAAGATTGGAATGTTGATAATTGTTTTTGAACCTAAATTATATTTAGTGGGCCATATTTGATAAGCCCATGAACGATAAATTATAAAGGTTAATTAGGAGTTTTAATTAGCCTCAATAATGCTTTTAGAATCTAAAGTTTGGCCATGAGAAATTTATTTCAATTTAAAATCATCATTGATTGAAGTCCCCTACGCATTCTTAGTTATTGCCAATCCTACATTAATTGAACTACTAGATCATATTTTTAAATTCAAACTCTCTTCTTGAGTGATTGTGACTGAGTCCAACTTGACCTTGAACTCATCAACACCCTCTCCAAAATCTCTCTATAAATATCTTCCCTTCCATGTCTTATTTGAAAAAACCATAAACCTCCATAAGTACAACGACCAAACCCAAGACAGCTAGTCCAGCACTGTGCGTGTCCCACATTCACCACGCCACTAGCCAACCACAACATCCCTCACCTTTTCTCTTTCATTCTCTCTCATGTTTGTTTTCTCTCAAGCTCTTAGTTAATCCATTTCTCTCTCTAGCCAGCGCAGAGCCCATGAAAGGAAATCTTGCACCCAAAAATATCGGATTAGCGTTACAAGGTAAATAACTTGATCATAAGTTAAGATTAGCATACCTTAGCTACTCATATATTATTATTATTAAAAAAAATTCTTTGTAAGCCAATGTTTATGTACCGCGCATGTGATGATAGTTGCAAGCACGTCATTCATCATGTTTCATTATGATTTTATAGTTATATATGTATTATGCATCTCATACATCACACGTTGCATAAGACACGTAAGTTTTCATAAGATCAAGTGTAAGATAAGCTCTGATCAAATTAAAAGATGACCATTTGATGCATGGTACCAATACGTTTGTGATGAATGTACAAGCCACAGTGGTAAGCGTGGTCCACTATAGTATGTTAGAATACTATTAGAGGCTCCCCTTGCTACTGCAGGATGTAAGGCTGGTGCACAAACTTACACACATGGTTAAGTGTGTGAATCAGTATAATAAGTAAGATAAGTCATATAAGTCAAGATATGTCATGCATGTCATGACATACATATGAACAATCGTGATTTTAAGTTCTCACCATGAAATATTTTATGAAAAATCTTATGTTAAGTATGTTTATATTATGATGGGTTTCTTATTGAGCCATCGACTCATTTTAGTTGTTTTATGTTCTTAAATCACTCCAGGTTAGAATATTTATGAAGGTAGACGTGCAAGATAGGACTTCGTTCAGGGAAGCATGATAGTGGCATAGATCATGTACACAGATGTTACGTTATGATTTTATAGCACAAACTTAGAGAAATTTTAATAAATGCTTCTGGCACTCTCTTTTATGATTTCAATATTTTTAATAAAGAATGATTATATTAAAAGGAATCTTTGTATCGAACGCATCCTTTAGAATTTAAAAAAAAAAAAGAAAAAAAAGCACATATATTTTTAAGTAAGATTAAGTAGTGGCACTCCAGCTCTCGTGATTTTCTACAAAAAAATAATGTCTTTCTTAAATGTGGGGAGTGGGGTGTTATAGAAGGGTTGCTTGTGCAAGTGGGGAAACAATGGGCTGGAAATTCTTACTTGGCTAAATGGTGTTTTGAGTGAGTGAGTGTTGCTTGTTTGACCTTCTATAAAACATTATTTGGGGCTGAAAAATGTGGTAGGATAGCAACCAAGGTATAGCCTTGTAAGTGATGGAGACACTTGTTGAAGAAGCTTTGGGCAAAAGGCAGTTTCGATGGGACTAAAAAAGGGCTAACCGAATGGGGTTTCATTTATGGTATAGTTAGGGTTTAGTTCAAATGCAACTTTTCTTGATCAAATGCAATTATCAAGACATAAGAGAGTTTCTGAGGGTGTAAGAGTGTGTACTTGAATAGTTGGTTGCTTGTGGAAATGACTTAACCAAGTGAGTAAACACTTTGTTACAAACCAAGTACGTTTTGGGTTTGGGAACCATTTAGTGTTTTGATTACCCTAAAGGGTTTTGGGATTTCAATTCATTTTCAATGATTTGGAGTTTCATTAGGGTTGAAACCATCTTTTGGTTAGCGAAATACTGCTTGGTTGGATGTGATGTTGATTAGTATAAGAGAGCATGATGAGAAGCTTGATTCATACTCCATCTCTTACACACTTTGTCATCCTCTTGACAAGTGTCCTAGAGTTTCCAAGTAGATGAAATTGTGTCATGTATCCAAATAAGAGTTTTTAAATGATTGTAAGTATATTTAGACATCCTATATTGTGATTTCATAGCTGTTTGAACTAGATATCACGTGACACTTTCCAGAAGGGTTACTATTCACCTAAAAAATCTAAAATTTTTTCTTGCACCATAAACTCTGAAATATTGATGTGAGTCTAATGGTAAATTTCGTTTCGTAAGATTATACTCCTAAGTACCTTAATTAAATAGAAAGAAAATTCTATCACCATAGTGGATCGGGATCCGACTACGCCAACAAACTAAAACCTAATCGACTGCTCAATTCATAAAATTCTTTTGGGATTTCATGACTTTTTTAAGGTCTAATGAAATACATATATCAAAATTATTTCGGGTCATTACATCCTCCCCTCCTAAAAAGAAAATTTTGTCCTCAAAATCTTGGTGTGCGTACAAAAATATAACTAACTCCACAACAAAAGAAAAAGATACTCACTAATTATTGTCCATAATGGGTTGTGGAGTCGTTAAGCGATGTGGGTGGCGGCATCTCCAATTTGGTCGATATGGTGCCTTAAGGATAGTGCAATGCATCGTCATCATAATCGCAACATGATTGACGGGTAGCGCAGGATCAATCTTAGGTGCAATCCCTTGATTATCACTACTAGAAGTCAGTCTATTCTCGAGATAGCGGTGTCAATGAGTGGACAAAATGGATGTTTCAAAAGTTTTGGGCATCTATAACGTAGTGTGCTCCTCTGCAACACTGCTTGACTTTGCTTCCTCTTTCGATCTCTGTGCCCAAAACCGTGTTCTAACTATCTTGGATTGGGTTTGCCTCTATTACAAAAACCAAATCACCCTCTTCATAGGTGATACCTTGACATGGATCTAGTCATTATCTTGAACTTGAAGCTCATTCTCATGCAACCGGCGTAGTTTCTTCTATCTAATTTGAGCCGTCGTCAACCTTTATTCAATCAAAAGATTTTGCTCCTTCATCCCTTGGGGGACCTCAATGCCAACTATACTCCTCCCAGCTTCATCTCAAAATAATGGTGGCCTATATTTCTCTAGTTTTGCATTTCATAGGCGCAATTTGAATGATGGCCCCAGAGCTAACAACATAATAAATTTCCACTAAGGCAAAAAGGCTTTCTCCCAATTGCTTGAACTTCTAGGATACAAACCCTAATTGTATCATCCAAGGTTTAGATAGTTCATTTCTTTTGTCCATTCCCAAGAATCAAATCAAACTCCATTAAGCGGAACACTATCAAATCATCTCTCGGTATCTAGTCTCTTACTTTTATAGGGCATTCCATATTTACTTGCATACAAGCAATAGTGCTCCTATTGAAAATCATTTCCATTAGCCTACTCAGCGCAACAAGTCAGTCTACAAACTAAAATTTTGTGCAACGCTGCAAATACTAAGGATCGGGATGCATTTGAGTCATATAGTGTAGGTGCTATAACCTTAGCGACTTGACATTACTCCATAATGGCAATAATGAAATAATACCATTAGTTGTAATTTAACCAATGTTAGCTAAGCTTAACAATACTTAGGTCTTAGAAAAATACCATGGATGATGCTAGCTTATTCTGTTCCTAAGGCTTCAGCATCTACCTTTGCATGAGTGACAACGTACACTCGAGTAGGTACTTAAGGCCGTGGCTTGGGTTTGTAATCCCCGTTAGGGACAACCCCATTTCTTCGAGCTTTATTGGGACATTTTTTTATCTGATGGCCTAGTTGGCCACACTTGAAATAGAGCCCTAAAGTAAGGTTGCACTCGCCCCCATGGTTTCTACTGCAGTTTCCGCACATTGAAAATGGGGTGAACATTAGGCTCCCAGTCTTGATGCCTTTTCCTTTATTTGCTCCGATAAATATCTTCTTTTGTTCCAGACTTCCTTCAGCAAAATACAGCAAAGCCCTATTTCGTTCTGAAATGATATGAGCGGTCAAACCCTTCTACTCCACCTCCAAACTAGCGGCTATAACAACCAGGTCCTAGCAATTATCGATTAAAAAACAAGCCACCTAGCTATAGATCCTCAACTACAAACCTACTTGAAACTTTAGGGCTTGCATCTTCTCAGTAGAAATTAGGTGAGGTGAGAACCTTCCTAACTCCATGAATTTGGCTGCATACTGTTCCACAAACATGTTGCCTTGAACCAAAGACGCGAACTGCTGCGCCTTTTGTCGATTCACTGAATATGGGAAGATTCTGTTGTCAAACTCTTCCAGGAGTCTTCCCCATGTTAAGCCAGCTAGGCTTCCCTCTTCTCTTGTCAGAAGCTACTTTCACGTACCCCACCATATATCGATCAGAGATATTGGGCATAAAACATTTTCTGATCTTCAATGCATCTGCAAATCTCAAATGTCCGATCGAGATTAATCATCCACTTATCTGCCCTTATTGGACCTTCATTGCCCAAGACATTCGAGTAACAATACACCAAAACCTCTCACAGGGGCATCCCCTAATCAGTACTCCCGCAGTTATTACTATTGTTCTTGCTGTCTGAGCACCTCAATCAGCAGATGAATGGCCTCCATCATTCCTTGCCATTCATCCGTTGAAGGGTTATGTTCCTCCTGGTTGTTGCCTCCATTAGGGTTTCTGGATACTTTGCCACGCACCATCTGTTAAGTCCTGAAACACATGTTTATGTGTATGAGATACATGTACTTACCCAATACTTTAAAACATCAAGCTTGATAGAATACTAAAATTTCAATCCTACATTCTGGTACCAACTCCTAGGGACATGAGGGTTTACCTATAAACGTATTACTCCGATACCATCCTATGACGCCCCCAAATCCGCTTGGGATTTGATGGATCTTGAAGCGTTGAGACATGCAACATAATGTTACATATCCATGTTCATGACAGTAAGGATGCACTGCACCTAGCATATATCTAACAGTATGCAGTCTTCCCAATGGTTAATTTTTTATAGCAATACACAATGTACCTTAATGCTAAACATAATCATAATTTCATAATATTTACATCTTAAAAATTATCAAAAAAGTCTGTATCACAACAAGTAGGGGAGATAGCGCTCTATAATTATAGACATGAAATAAGACTACTGAGCTAAATCACTAAGAAGCTCACGCAGCTTTGCTATGATCTCCAAAATAACATCTAGAAAGGGGTAAATCAACTCCTCATGCATGCTCCGTGGTCTAACCGACCTCGTCCAACTGTTCAGATCCTCGATCCCCTAACACATCGCTTACCACTCCGGTGGGATTGGTAGTTGGGACTACTAAGTGAAATTTATAAAATCTCAACAAGTAAGGCTCCTAAGCTACCAACAATAGAAATAGTTTTGTGAGGAATATTCAAACAAAGCAAACTGCCTCTGCCTAAAGTGTTCTGTTAGAGATACTTAGACAAAGTCATTGCCTAGGCCATTAGTTTTTTATTAAACGTACTCAAACAACGCAAAATGCCTCCACCATAAGCACCTTTTTCAAGCTTTTTATTAAGGATATTCTTCCAAGCCGAATGTTTTCGCCACAAGTACCCTATGCATGCTTGACTCAATAACGTGATAAAAAAAAAACTCATGATTGAATTAGAAATATTTTATGATATACTCAGTGCTTACAACATGACATTCGTGACATATAACAGATAATCATGTAACAGAAATGATGATGTGGCATTTGGGCTTATAACAGATAATCATGTAGCAAAATAATGATGTGGCATCATGGCATATAACAGATAATCATGTTACAGGAATGATGACGTGGTATTTATAGCATGTAATTCATAATCATGTAACAAAAATGTTGTCGTGGCATTCAGGGCATGTAATAGATAATCATGTAAGAAAAATGATGACGTGGCATTCATGGCATGTTACAGATAATCATGTAACCTAAATGATGATGTGGCATTCTTGGCATGTGACAGATAATTATGTACAATAATAAGTGACATGCCATGTCATATTATAAACAATTATAATAATCATAATAAACAAGAATATAAAGTTGCTACCACCTCACATATGTAAAAATATCGAAAAATAGTTAGAAGCTAACTTGCAGAAATGTAGCATAACGTAAGCGAAGCGTAATAGAGTGTAAGCAAAATGAGATACATTCGAGGGATAGAATGTCTTACTTAATCTTCCTAATTACAAAACTCACTAACTTAGGGAGAAATTTGCAAATTTACCCCTCAAATTTGGGAAATAACAAATTCACCCCAACAAATCAGAATTTTGCAAACAAACTGCAAAACTTACCAAAACTTACATTTCTCATGTAAATTTCATCTTAAATCCAAATATGAACATATAAGATTTTAAAACTAATCCCAACTATACAAACTCTCTCTTGAGTGATTCATGTATAGGCTAAAATCTTGGGTTTTGTTGTTATTTGGCTATTTAACACTTTAACATAGGCAAAAGAAATGGGTGCTTGAAGGGTGTCAATGAAGGGCTGGGACTGGTGATTCTATCAAGATATGGAAAGACTATTAGGTCTCAGGTCATAAAATCTTAATGTTGGATTGTGAAAATATGTTACCTTCCTCTTAAGAAAATGCAACTGTTGATAGTCTTATATGTCAGGAGCCAAGAACATGGAAGGCTGATGATGTTATTATGTTATTAATCCAATAGTGGTTAAAGAAATTTTAAAGATTAAGCTATCTTTTACCCCTTACAGAGAAAAATGGATCTGGTTTAGGGAGTCAATTGGTTGTTTTAGTGTGAAAAGTGCATACAAGATGATTCAAGCTTTGAGTTCAAGTGGTATTAGTGAAAGCTCTAGTTGGATGCAAGATAAGTAGCTTTGGAAAAGTTATGGCAGATAAAAGTTCCAAGAAAAATTAGAACTTTTGCTTGGAGAGCTTGTAGGGATATACTACATACTCTACACAACCTGAGACATAGAAATGTTACAGTGGAGGGGGGTGTTGTTTTTGTGAAGAGGGTAGGGAAGATATTAATCATGCTTTATCTTTTTGTCCTCAGCTTCAAGTAGTCTGACAGAGGTTTGCTCTAATGGTGTTGTTTTTTTAAACCTAATAAGTGTTTTATGGTAAATGTGAGATCTGTTTTGACTAGAGGAAATGGTGCAGATTTTACTCTTCTTTTTGTGCTCTGTTTGGGTGTGTGGTATAGAAGGAACTTAGTTATGGAGACAAAGAGCTTCATGAATTATTTCGAGGAAGTTAGCATTAAGCATGTTAACCGAATGGGTAATGGAGTTGCACACACATTAGCTAGATATGCATGGAATGTTTTTTCTGTTCAAATGTGGTGGGGAAATGTTCCTGATTTTGTTGATCATGCTCTTTGGTTTGATCAAGTTACTATGGAATTTGCTTTGGGTTTGAATGAAATTCTATTTATAACAAAAAAAAAAAAAAAAAACACTTTAACATGATTAAACCTAGAATGAAAATTCTAAAAATCACATCCTTAGTTCTAAAATCATGTTAAAATAGTAAATCACACATTTCATAAAATATTGGACTCACTACATCAAACAAAGTTTCGAAACATTAAGATTAGGTCAAATAAAACCAACTCTTGATAATCTTGGTCTAACACTTTCATATTAACTCCAAGAACTCCAAAAGTCCATAAATAACACTTCTAACATGTTTATCTGTCAAAGCTAAGTGATAACATGGTTGATTAATGAACCAAAAATCACAAAAATCAACATAGAACAATTGGTTTGCACAGAAACTTAGAAGCCGACATGCATGCTTTTGTACTTGAAACCAAGTGACTAAATCCTTTATTTTCATACAATAACTCTTAAAATATTACAACCATATACCTTAAATTCAAAATCTAACTAGATCTAAACATCAAATCTAGCTTCTCATAGCAAATATCTCCTTAAAAAAATTATCAAACCTGAGAGCCTCTAGATTGAGCTTTAAGCAAACTCTTGCATGTTCTTCAACAATCCAACAGAGACCTAAGTTATAAAATTTCAAAAATCATTCTTAATCCATAGATCTAACTTTTAAAAGCAAGACTTAAGAAAATAATGGCGATAAACTCAAAATCCTAAAGCTAAAATCACAAAATAAACCAAACAAAACTCGCTTTACACCAATCGGTTTTTCTACAACTTTAAAGATCATGCAAATCTATTTTATAGAATCCTAACATGCTTTGAATCAAATCATAAACTTTCATATAAGCATGTCAAAATTTCATCATATCAAGATCTAACCAAAATATCATTAAAAAAAAAAAAAACAATTCCAAAGTTCATCACCAACATCAAAACCGAGCCTCTCCATCATCAATACCCACTTTCGTCCAACAGAATTCCAAGAAGATTTTTCATTGCTAACCCAAGTAAACTAGACTCATTACTTAACAAAATGTACAAGATTTGGGCTAAGAAAAATGACTTACAAAAGGTTGGAGCTCAAGAACACAAGCTGTCCAGATTTTCTGTCTAGCTCTCTCTTGGTTTGCTTTCTTGGAACGGATGAAGAAAATTCACAAGTGAGGGAGGATGAGAGGGGGTGGCGTGGGGCTTAAGGGAGAGGGTGTTGGCTGATTTGGAGTTGGTGGGAGGCTTGACACTTGATGTGAAGGGTTGCTTGTGCAAGTGGCGAAACAAAGGGCTGAAAATTTTTACTTGGTTGACTCGTGGTTTCGGTGGGACTAAAAAGGGGCTAACCAAATGAGGTTTCATTAGGGTATATTTACGGTTTCGTTTAAATGAAAATTTTCTTAATCAAATGCAATTACCAAGATGTAAGACAATAGGTGAGGGTGTAAGAATGTGTATTTGAGTGGTTGGTTACTTGTGGAAGTGACTTAACCAAGTGAGTAAACACTTACTTACAAGCCAAGTATGTTTAAGGTTTGGGAACCATTTAGGGTTTTGGTTACCCTAAAGGGTTTTGGGGTTTCGATTGGCCTTCAATGATTTGGAGTTTAATATAAGGGTTGAAACCCTCTTTTGGTTGGCCAGATAGTGTTTGGCTGGATAGAATAATGATTGATAGAAGAGAGCATAATGACAAGCTTGATTCATACTCCATCTATTACACACTTTGTCCACCTCTTGAAAAGTGTCCTAGGTTTTCCAAGTGGATAGCTAGGATTGTGCCAAGTGTCCAAATAAGATTTTCCTAGTGATTCTAACTATATTTGGACATCCTACATGGCAATTTGACACCTGTTTGAATACATGCCAGGTGGCGTTCACTCAAAGGGTTACTATTCACTAGAAGAACTCAAAACATTTTATTGCACAATAAAATCCTAAATATTCATATGATTCTAATGGTGCAATTCATTTCAAACGGTTATACTCATAAATGCCTTCATTAAATAGAAAAACAATTTCGTCACCATAGCAGATTGGGATCTGACTACACCAGCGAACTAAAACCTAATCGACCACTCGATTCATGAAATCCTTTCAAATTTCATGATGTTTCTAAGATCTAAAAAAATTCTTCTATCGAATTTCCTTGCCCTCTTCTTGTCCCACATTCGCACTTAGCCCCCCTCGCTTTCACACAAGTTCACATTTCACACTTTCTCAAAATTAAGAGCAAGCTGATTGAGTAAAGGAGGAGTGAAAAGGAACTAGGTAATTCTCTTGGCGGTTAGCTTGGTAAGTTCATTTTCTCAAGATTTTTTCTTCTATTTTGTGTTACTTTACGTTAAGAAATTAATGAATGGGCGTTGGAATTATTTTTTGAGATTAAATGGGTTGAATCTTGGTGATGATGGATTATGGTGTTTTTGGCTAGCATTTATTGATTGTGTTGGAGTTTTGTTTTAGAATGTAATATATTCATAGGTTTATTTTGATGAATTTGGTTCCTTTGTTGGAGTTAGTGACATGCATGTTGTAGCACAAGTGATTTCATTTAAAAGATTCCATGCACTAACTAGGTTTACTAAAACCCAAAACTAGCAAGAGTTCCTTTGAAAGATTTGATTCTTTTGAGTTCTAAAGTACGATTTGGTGAGTGGATCTTGAAAACCCTCATTAATAAGAGTTATATCTATATGTTAAGTTCTATTATGAGCCATGAAACTAGGGGGAAGTTGAGTCTTGGATGAATACTCATGGATGCATGATTTTCATGCAAGTTTTGAGGTTCTTGCATAATTACTTGTTTTAATCTTGAAGTTGGTGGTGATATGCTTAAAGTGGTGTTAATATCTAATCAAGGCTTCACTATGCTTTTCAGGGATGAATTATTTCAAAACAACATAAGGACGTAGTCACATTATTCAAGAACAAATAACAATAATGTTTTTGATTTTAGGGTTTTGTGTGTGATCTGAATCCGATCTCTTTGGTTGCTTGGTGATGTGTAATCATCTAAGATTTAGTTCTTAGTATGTTAGAAGCTAGGATGTGTGATTCTTTGAACTTTTTAATTTTCATTTGCAAGAAAAAATCCAAGAACACCATGCTAGGGTTTCGCGTTGTGTAGTTATTGTTGTATTTATGTTGGTTGCATCATATGATGATTATATGACCTTGATGAATGTGAATCTAGTGTCTTAATGGTATGCAAGAAGGACCAAAAATCACTTTAAGTGAAAGTTAGGGTTTAGGAGTCTCAACCTTGAGGATTTTCTCATAGTAGATGCATGATTTCTTAGTTTCTAAGTTCATAAATGGATTTAGAACAGACAATATATAGGGTTTGTGGATTTTGGTGAAATTTGGGGCCCGACTGCAATTTGTGAAAGTTTACGAGCTTATTTTCAAATTCCCAAGAGTTAAGGGAGAATTTTTCAAATAGTGCTCTATGGGTGTTACATTCTGAATTTTTCTTAGTTAATGAGATTTAGTAACCATAATAGATCTCTCATTTCAGATTGCTCAATTTTATACGTGAGAATTTCAATAAGTTAGTTTCTAACATACTCTCGGTATAGGATAATATGCTAGATAGTAAATTCCATGCAAGTGAATTATGTCTTCCCTAAATTTGTGAGACCCAAAAATTAGGGTGTTTTAATTTATTTATTAGTATTTTTATTGTTTATTTTATTCTATTTTATTTTATTTTTCAGGATTAATCTCCACCCTTAGATTAATCTAAGGACCCTTAGATGGATGGTTGGGATTCAATTCCCAAGAGAAAACCTAATTCCCCCATTTCCCACTTTCCCTCTTTCTCATCCCTCTCCCTTCGGCTTATAGCCGACGCCTTACTCCTGCTTCACCGATTCTCTTCTTCTCTTCAGCTAGCGGCATCGCCGCAGTCCAACCACCACCACCGCACTTGCATAATTCCTTCTCACTTGCGACCACCTCCTCGCCGAACACACCCACAGCGCAACTCCCTCCCTTCCCCTTTCCCTCTCCTCATACGAGTTCCTTTCTTTGGCACAAGTAGCGCAGCCATTAGCTCCACCTCACTGAGCCCCTCACGCCGGCGACCCTACCCTCTATTGAAACCAACCACATCTCCCCAATCTACCCCTTACGCAGCCCACTATCTCACATGGTTTCCCCTCATCATGGCCTAGATCCGCCGCCTATAGCTGCGCGTCACCACCCAAGAGCATGCCAAACCTCCATCGTTCTACCATACCTTCCTTCTTAAGCCACGCCGACCTCTCCTTCCCTTCCAGTTCTCTCTCCCTCTCGGATCTCCACTGTGCATGGCCAAATCTGCCTCGTTGCGCCACCCTCCAGCCACCGAGCCACCACCATGAGCCTACATCATCGTCCTGCCCCTTCAATCGCAACCTAGGTTCAGCCACGTGCTGCCCATCCCGAAACCTTTAGTAGAGACTTCGTCCTAATGCTGCCATGAACCACCACCCCAAATTTCCTTCTGGTGGTCACACAACCACCCCTTAGTGCCCCACTTTCCCTTACCATCATCCCCTCCCCTCGGTTCCACCCAACCCACGAGCTAAAGCCCACATTTGGCCACTATCCCGCCATGCTCCACCACCCATTGGCACCCCAGATCTGACCTCTTTTTCGAGAAAAACCCACAAAAAGCCCTTTGTCTCGCCTGGATCGGTCACTGCCACCTTGCACCTACACTGCTCCACCACTTTTGGTGTCACTCGGTGAGCCAAAGCTGCCTTGAATTGTTTATTTTAGTTTCTATTTATGTTTTGTTTATTTGATAACTGTTTGGTGTCTATCTGGGAAGCGATGCGCACACTCATCCAATCACGGGACTAGATCGACACACACTCGATATCTAGATTTCCTGTCCACGTCGTAAGTACCTCTCTAATGCGAGCCTTGAGTTTAGCACATAATTTTATCACTAACACTGTGTGCAGTCTGGCTGTGTTGATAAGGGCTTCAAGCCAGATGAGATGTTGGGCTCGATATCCTAGTAGTGGTTGGGAATTGGGCCATGGGCCGGTTGGAGGATGGGATTACGCATGTAGCTTAGTTTGTAAATCTGTTTACGTATGATTGTTGTTGTAACACCCCGGTTTTTACGTGCTTTTTATTGAAGGGTTTTTTTTAATTTAATAGTTATTTTTGAGCCGTTTAATTTAATTTAAACGTGTTTAAGAGAGATTAGTTTAATGTGCTGTTATGATTTTAATTGGTGTTCTACGATTTAATTTCCTTTTATTTTAAAGTATGTTTATTGTTGGAGTTTAATATTTTATTTAATTAGTTTTGAGTTTGTTTTTATTTATTTAATTTATTGATTTAAAAATAGTGTTTTTGAGGATCAGTTGTGACTCGAAAGTGGTGAGGATTGGACCTCATTTCTTTTCCCCTTTCTTTTTCTTCTTTCCTTTTTCTTTCCTTCCTTTTCTTTCTTTCTTTCCGTTCGGCCCATTCCCGCGCGACACCCTTTCTCTTTCTCTCTCTCCTCTCCCATGTGTTTCCAGTCTTCAGTTGCCAGCGCCGCCTCCGGCCGGCCGTGGTCAACACCACCGGCACCACCGGCACCACCGACTTCCCCACCTGCCGACGAGCCACCCCTCCAAATCCCAGCCCGCGCCGCGCTGTAGCCTCCGAGAGCCGTGCGAAGCCTACGGCTTCTCCTCGCCTTTCCGGCGCCATCCGGCCACCATTGGCCACCAAATTTCTACCACTTCATCACAGGCCCTCCAACAATCTTTTCCACCCAAACCCAGCCCCGATCCGTCGCCGGAGCCGCCCGTGCGAGCTCCACTTCTCGGCCGTAAACCACCCATTTCCGCCGCCATTCATGGCCAACCACCACTACCATTAGCTTCACTAACCTCATTAGGCCCTACCCTATCAATTTCAAGTTTTCATTTGACTCTGTGTAAATTTAGGTTTACAGTGTATTCAGCCACAGTGTTTTTACACTGTGGAATTGCTGATTTGGTGCTTCCAGTTTCTCCGTGATCCTCCTAAAATTATTATCAAGCGCTGTAAGTATTTCTCCAAAAGACTTTTAAGACTTTAATATATTTTTTGCACTAACTTGTTTTATAAACTGTGAATTGGTTATCTGGTTGTGCTGATAACTGTTTGGTTGTTGATTTCATGGCATTGTGCACGCATGCGTGGATGTGTATGTTTTGAGGAAACTGTATTTAAGGCTTTTTGGGTGCGTGTGTATCACCCCCAAGCCGAGATGAGATATTATCTTGGTGGAGCTCCTCTAGACACTCGGGAGCGGAATATACTGAGTGTTGTCCCCTGGGGCTTTTGCCCGGGACTTGGACAGGATGGTAGCACTCTCGATCCGACTCCGTGACTCCTCGGGCTGGCGGGGGTCAGAGGATGCCTGGCTATG
The DNA here is from genome assembly GCA_003123785.1 of Pterocarya stenoptera. Taxonomy (NCBI): domain Eukaryota; kingdom Viridiplantae; phylum Streptophyta; class Magnoliopsida; order Fagales; family Juglandaceae; genus Pterocarya; species Pterocarya stenoptera. Next base: position 67,488 of record QEOT01005787.1, read on the forward strand.
TACGCGGTGGGCGCGGAACTGGGCATCACTCATGTATCACTTGCACGGTCGTTACCCGTGGGGTGAAGATGGGAAGCCAGAGTATGTGGATGGTCCCTAGGGGAGGCCATGGTGCATACGGTTAAAATTGGAATTAAAGGAATTATTCCTGGATTTGTTAATCAGTGCCAAATGGTGTTTTTGGCGTGAGTGAGAAAATTGTGTTTTTTGAGAAATGTGTTTTCTCGGTTTTTTACGCTTGGGTCATCATGAGCATGCATAGAGTTGGTTGTTTAAATATATTTATTGTCTTTGAGTTCTCTGGGTTTTACTTACCTGCGGTTCCATTTTTGTGGAACTGTAGATTTTGATGCAGGTTTTGATGAGGCTGAGCCTGAGGATGCGGCTCCGCCTGAGGAGTAGGGACATGGCTATTTTTGTGTTGAAGATCATTTCTGCTTTTGTTATTTGTATTTTATTTGATTTGATATTGATTTGTAAACAAAATTGTATTATGTTGACATGTGGATTTTCAGTACTCTGATATTGTATTAAACTCTGATACTTAGTTATTTGACTTAACATTTTTCCTGCGTTTGTTTATTGTACACATGTTGCATTGCACACACTTAGCACATGTCGATGGGGTGCGTGACCGTGTTGTCATCATCCCAGATGTCTCAATTTCCATGTGTGTCCGTACATGGAAGTTGGGGGTGTCACAGTTGTGACGTTATGTATTGCTTGATGTTTGTTATGCCATGTCATACAATATATTGCTTGCTATGCATCTACACATTTTCTATTATTATTATTTGCTTTGATTATCTGTGTTTTGTTGTACCATGTTGTATGGTTTGGAAATTGGGTTTTCGTGTCCTAGTAATAACATGTGGGTGCGTGCATATCACGACCCCAAGCTAAGATAAGGCATTATCTCGATGGAGCTCCTTTGGTCACTCGGGAGCGTAATAAACTGAATGACGTCTCCTGGGTTGTCTTTAGGCGACAACGAGCTCGAACGACACGGTAACGCTCTCGTGATATTGTGGTCTTTTATTTGTATGGCTGTCTTACTTTGTTGGTTTTATAAATACATGTTTTAAACTATTGGTTGTTGCATGTTGGCTACTTACTGAGATTGCAAAATCTCATTGTAGTATTCCTACCTACGGTTTCGTTTCATGAGACCGTAGACTTTGATGCAGAGGGAGAGTTTGAGCTAGAGGGACCAGCTCCGCCAAGAGGTGATTACTGGAGCTTTCTATTATCTCCCATATTTGTCGTGGGACTTATTATTGCTTTATTTATATTTTCTAGCCAGATGACTGTATAACTGTGACGCCCCCAAATTTCGTTTGGAATGGGACAGACATTTGAAGCGTAGAGATATACAACACAAGGTTACCTGCCCCCGTTCATAATATATAAGATACAATGTTCCTAACATGCATCTAGTATTATACAATATTCGCAGCGGATAATTTCATTTTTTAGCAATACTATGCACCAAACTGAAATATCCCAAATACTTAAAACATACTTCATACATAATGACATACTAAACAACTGAGATTACAACATTAGTCCAAAATAGCTATGATCATAAGAGTGCTGGAGATTGAACTCTACAAATACAACTAGTAATCTGAGGTAATTACTGTACTATCATCTACGTCGCATTGTCTCTTAGTCGACCGGATCTAGCTGGTCGATTATCAATTTTCCTTCAAATCTTGTAACAAGATCTACCATTCGGGAGGAATGGTAGTTGAGACTACCACAGTGAGATTTCATTACAAATCTCAGAAAGTTAACAAAAAACCTTCACACAAGTTAATGATGCATGTATAGCAGTAAAAGTATGAATGCATAATCAAAATCATAAGTAATCATAGCATAATTTGACATACAACATAACATAACTGACATAAGTTAAACTAAAGTGTGAACTGAACTTAATTTGGTTAAGCTGAACTAAACTTAAACTGAGACTTGACTTGATAAGAACTTGATCTAAAATTTGACTTAATATGAACTTAAACTGATTTCTTTACATAATATGAACTTGGACTTGATCTGAAACTTAACTTTTCATGAACTTGAACTGACTTCTTTACTTAACATGAACTTGGACTTTAATTATGAAACTTGACTTAACATAAACTTGATTATAACGTAACGTGAAACATCACTTAAACTTGAAATACATGAACTTGGAATCTTATTCAATAAACTTAATCATTAAAGTGACCATATGGGTGCTACACAGGTTCCTTTGAGTCGTGTGTCCCTGCCGATTACCGTATCACAACACAGGTATTTATACCAGTTGTGAGTGCGTTAATATGTACTCCACAGTTGTTGTGGCCCCACGTATTCTACATGTCACAATTGTTGTGTCTCATGTAGTGTATGCTCCACAATTGTTGTGGCCTCATACTTCATACTTCACAGTTGTTATGACCTCATGAATTGCTTGTGCCACACTTGTTGTAGACACACGTAAAATAATGTATGGCTCAATCGACGTTAGTGCTTGGTGCCCACCAGTGACCAGTTAGTTAAACCTCATTCGCAACCTGTTGACTGTACTTCGTCAACCCAAGGAATTTCACACCTATTTAAACATTCCAGTGTGAACAAAGGAGTTTCACTAGGATACTACCTCATCCTAGTGCTTAAGGTCGTGATTGATATGACTGTTCTCGAAATACACAAACTGTATTCAAGATGAAACGTGACTTTAGAACGAAAAGACAGAAGCCCTGACGTAACACAACATGACTTGAACATAACTCAAAATATGATTTACTTGAAATAGAAACATTCGTAACATGACATAACATATAACAAACAACACACTTAACATGACATACTTGCAACATTGAATATTACATGAAATGACATACATGTAACAGATGACATACTTAACTTAACACAACATACTTGCAATATATAGCAATACGTGACAGAATATTTTATGTGTAGCAGATAAATATGTAATGACTTGGCATGGCACATGTTATAACATACATACATACACTGTAGTTCCTTTACTTATCACTCATACACATTAAATTTCAAGTAAGTCGAAAGCTAACCTACCTCGGTCTTCGCATTTTCTAGACAAAATTCAAGTGCGATCTTAAGAACTGAAAGTAATGATTTCTAAACGTTACAACTTAATCACTAACAATTAGAAATATGAAAAAATGCCAACTTAGAGTAAAATTATAATTTTACCCTCAACATGTGGAAAAATGACCATTTTACCCTAACCTTAAGGATTTTGCATCCTAACTCCAAAAATACCAAAATTTACATACCTCACTTAAATTTTGTCCTAAACTCAAATATCAATTCAGAAAAATTTTAAACTAAACACAATCATTAAATTCTATAGGGACCAAAATTTACATAGGCTATTTCCTTTATTTTTGTTTCTAACTTATTTTGATCAACCTCTTGATCCATGACATATAAAGATATGATCTTAAAATCAAAATATCACATGGTTTAAAAAGGTGTCCTAAAATAGATCCAAGCTTCAAACTCAAGATCACATGGTTAAACATCAACCAAAATATAAATTTAGACAAGGACATCTCACTTTGGCCTAACCGAATATCTCCTTACATAAAACTTCATATCTTCGAAACTAACATCAAATATATTCAAAACAAAATTCTAACATGTATATAAGAGGCTTAGGGTACTCAAATAAAAATAGCAAAGTTATTGGATTAGGATTAAACCATAAAAGATTTAGACTTTCTCAAAACAGAAACTATTTTTCCTCTTCCAGTTTCTAAGTTTCTAGATCTAAGAGAATTTTTTACCAAAACTTTTAATCATGCAAAAAATCCTCAACAAATAATCATATACATATGTTAATAGTACCCCATAAAAATTTCGGACCAAGATTTATCTATTAGCGTGGTCAAAACTCCAAACTATAACACACTCTCTAGTTTCTCGCCCAGATTAACCTTTCTAGGGTTTGAACAATTGTTGATCGATCAAATGATCTTCAAATGGAACAAATAAGATATCCAAAAAAATTAGACTAAAAAAGGAACAACTTTAATGAAGGAAACGTTGTGATGAAACACTTAAAAAGATTTCGAATAAGGCGTGCAACAGAGATCAGAAAAACTGCCTGAGGGTGTCTTTTGTATTTTATTAAAGAAAAGTGTAAAGGAGGGCTGCTTTTTCTTAGGAAGTGGACTGGAGAGCCTCTTACAAAAGTTATGGAAAGTGATAAGGATTGAAAGAAAGCTTGAGTGTTGGCCTTTTCTTCCCATTACAATGAACAAAAATCAGTCCAAGATATTTTCTCAAGATGAAATGTAAAAATGAAAGAGTGGGGTGGCTCCTTTAGATTTTTTCCTCAAAACCTTCTATGCCTTCTTTTGAAAAGATCTGGTCAGCCAAGTGGGGGTGCTAAACTTAACTAAGAAGCAATGTCAATGAGACCAAATTCGTGGGCCTTAAAGGGCCTAAACTGAATGGGCCTCAATTTTGGGGTTTAAAGAGTGTTTGGATTGCTATCAAGCCCAAATCTAATATCTCTTGACCTAATCAATTTTTCAATGTTAACAAGGTTAGATAATCAATTTTTTAAGGTTAATAAGGTTATGGTTTAGTAAAACCATTTAGGATTTTGGTTTCAATCATGCTTTTGGATTCACAATTGAATTCCAATCATATAGGATTTCACTAGAGTAGAAATCCTCTTTGATTTTAATTTGATTGGTCGGATGCAATAGGGTTTTTACTTAGGTGGCATGATCTCACACCTTGATTCCTACAAATCTATCAAACGTTCCTCTTGGTGCCAAGTGTCCAAATAAAACTTTTCTAATCTAATTTGGACATTTCTCACTGTGATTTTGAAAATTACAATTAGTGCACTTATCGAGGTTACTATTCACTCCAAAAAAAAGAATCATAGACTTAGCACTAAAAATTCTTAAATAATCATATTAACCTACAGTGAAAATCGTTTACCGAAATTCAACCTCGAAGTGCCCCTAAAAATAATTTCATAGTTTCAAATAAACGTTTTGTCCGAAAATATGAAAATCAACTTATTAGGCAATAAAATCGCACTTCTGGCACCATAGTGAGTGATAACACAAACTATGTTGACAAACTAAAACCTATGCGATTGGTCGATTCATGAAAACTTATGAAGTTTTCACGAGGTTCTTAAAGCCAATAGAAATTTCACTTTTGAATTTTTAGTAGGCTGTTACAATAACCTCTTAGAGGATTATTACTTTTTGTGTCTTATTATTTAGAATTTTCTGGTACTTAGCTTTGACCATCCTTTTATTGTTCTGCTGCGTTATTTACGTTGCACACATATTGCATGTTTGCACATACTAGCACTTAGCGATGGGGTGTGTGATCCATGTGGTCCACACTTCAGCATCCGACTCCCTCCAAATCACACGTGAGGGTCGAGAACGCCACAAAATTCTAGTTATATTTTTGATAAAAATGTTATGCCATGTTGCCATTTGTCAAAAGCATGAATATCTGTCACATAGCACAAACATATGTCATGAAGTATACGAGTCTGTCATGAATTTTGGGTCAAGCATGAAATGTTAAGTTTTTATCATGACCTCAAATACTAGGATGAAAGATTATCCTAGTGGAACTCCTTAGTCCTCTCTGGAGTGATTAAAATGGAGTGATATTTCTTAGGTTGATAAAGAACTATCAACAAGCTTTGAATGGAATCAAAAGATTTTTCCGAAATGAGTCAAAGACAACTAACGGGGGTGGGTGCTACTGGCTCATGGTAACCCCATGAGATAAGACTCTATTAACGTACTCACAACTAATGGATGGAATTGTGATGTGATGCAATAACTAGCAAGAGCAAATGATTTATGAGGAACCACAGAGCATTCACTCTCAGTCAAAGAAAGATTATGAATAAAAGAAATATGTTTTATGAAAACAAGTACGTTATGAAGTACAAAAACTCGAATGTCATTGAAGTTATATTTTGAAAAAGCAAGTTCATGTCAGTCATGCAAACACATAGTACTTATTATTATGGATGCTTTACAATTGATGGTAGCTTAGTTATATAACTTACTGAGAAAAAAAAATATCTCACTGTGATAGTCCCAAGTACCATTTCCACCCAAAATAGTAGAAGTTGGATCAGGTTTTGAAGGAAGTGAGTGTGATGGACGACTGGCCTGAGATGATTGAAGATGAATTCACCCTTGAAGTCTGACTTGTGTTGATTGTCTATATGGTGATCTTTAGGTGTTTGATAACAGACCTTTGGGAGATCTTAGAGGAAGACGAATGATCATGCTTTAAAACTATGTAGCGTAAAACAACATGCTAAGCTTTTGTATTTTATGAAGGGTCGACGTTTGGGACCCTACTGTTATTGTATGGTTGTTTAAGACATAATATTTCGAGATTTTAGTGTATTTTGGTACGATTTATAATTCAATCAAAGAAAAACAATCGCTGCAATTAATGAGTATTGCTAGATACATGCTAGGTACATCGCATATTATCTATCATGAACGGAGGTATGTAATCTTATGTTGGGAGTATTACATTTGGGATGGTAATGTAAATTTACACTTCAAATTAGCTACATACTCTCTAAACCCATCTTTCTCTACAAGTTTAAAAACACCTAATAATAGTGGTCGGCATCCCAAGTTTTTCTTGATCATACTTTATAAACCGTTATGAACTCCACACTCTTCCCTCTGCATTCCTCTTAAACTTGAAATTTGACTATTTTCTACTCTTTTAAGTCTAAGAGAAGTCTCACATGCATTGTGGATGAAGTATCATCTTATAGTAACAATTAAATAGTTTAGAGCAATAATTGCACTGAGCTTTTGAATTATCATGGTCAGTAAGCTCCATTGTAATAGTGTTCTCATATCACCAATTGATTGCTTGGTATTTTTTTCGATTTTTTACTAAAGTGGAAGGGAATGGGTAAGATTTTGTTTATGTGTGGAGGAAGGTCTTGGAAGACTCCCATACTCCTCCACATCTAGGATTGAAAACGAGTCACTATCACCCCATGTGTTGTACCAATATTACAACTTAGGGCATCTTCTTCCATCTGCTATTGAATTGTTGCCCAGATAACAATCCAAAAAGGAGGGTGAATTGATTTTTTTTTTGGCAAAAAATCAACAATTATATATCAAATACACAATATAAAATGTAAACAAAATACTAAGCAATAGTAAAATATAAAGAGTAAGGGTAAAAGAGATGCAAACTTAGTATTTTAACTAGGTTTAGCCCCACTACTTAGGTCCTCACCTCAAGCTACTCCTTGAGTATTCCCAGATTCATTATTCACTTTCATCCAGGTGGAGATAGAAACTTATTATACATTTGAATAATAATGCTTCAAAGAATTTAGGTCAAACACATTCTACACTTATGATCACCTTACAATTGGTGATTCAACTATGCCTTGTGTAGAACTCCTATTACACTTACATGGGCTAAATATACCATTTTAATATTTATACAAGAGCTGATAGTAGGCATATTATCAGAGTACACTCCTTAATAAGTAAAAGAGAACAATATAGTACAAACTATATCCCTATCAAAATAAACAAACATGAAGGCTCAGTACTAAAAATAGAGATTGAGAGCTTTTGATGAACGAATATAATAAAACATGTAATTATTATAATTTTGAATTAAGATCTCAAATGAGCTATTCATAAACATATAAGACAAACTTTTCAAATTTAGAAAGATTCGAACATAAAAAAGGAGCATATTTTGTTTTTCAAAATTTTCAAACAAAAGATTTCTCTCATTGTAATTGTTAAAGACAACATCATTCATTTTTTAGATTTTTCAAACAAAAGCTTTTACTTTTTGCATATGTTAAAAAGAGCATCATTTACTTTTTATATTATGCACAATGTGAAAAGGACAATCAATCATCTATCAAATTTCAAGACTTTCAATCATATGATACACATGTAAAAAATGCAAATTGATTTTTCATGAGTATTTAAAAATGTTTTTTAGCCTTAAAAATTTTTCGAATTTGAAAGAAATGTAAAAAGAAAAAGAAAAACTCTAAGAGCTTCATTTGTAAACTTGTTCACTTTCTTACTCATGCTCGATTTATTGTTGTCCTTGGCCTTCAAGACTCCATTATGTAGACACCTTGAGACTCATTTATGTTTGAACTTGCTTGTTATCATCAAAGTCCATAAGTATAGAATTATATGATGCTTGAATCCTTCGGTTCGACAATTAGTAAGACTTTGATATCAAGAATAATGCTTAGGCTCCTTATGATGTCTTAGCTTTTTAGGCAATAGGTATAAATAAACTTAGCTACAAGCACATATATCAAGCTTAATCATTCAAGGGACAAAGAGAGTGAAAGACAAGGGTGTGTCGAGGGGGGTGAGGGCAGTATGAATCTAAAATTTAATGTATGAAACAATGTCTTTTTGAAGGCCAAAATCGTTGATGAATTGGTGGATAATACATACTACAAGTATAAAGGTGGATTCCACGAGCACTATCAAAAATTTGAAAATATTGTGTAGGCGCGCCAAAATCCTTTTCAACCCATGCAATTGGATAAGTGGAAGAAACCAACTAAATGTTATATTTCATTATATTCTTTTCATTTTTCCTATCTTAGGAGAGGAGTCATGTCAATAAAGTAAATAGCTCAAACTTGAAGATCCATCATCAAGCTAGTTCAAGATCTTTCTATCGTCTATCCAAGAAACTAGTAAAAAGTAATTAAATTATTCTTCCTTATCATAAATGCACTTTTGTAAACTAAATCACATACTAATCATGATGGGAAATGGACTCGTACTGAAGTATAATTGAATTATGTAAGAGTTGGGAAACCTTTGATTTAGTATTTTATTACATATTGATCTCATAACTAATAGTTTAAACTAGTTTTTATTGCATAGGATAAGATGATCTTGCTTCATAATGACTCCGCTTCTAAAGAATCCTCAGAGAGTGATGTTGAGATTTGTTTTCCAAGTTTTGGGACTCCATCTGGATATCTGAGAGGTCTTGGGAGGGGGGGTACTGCGTAAAACCTTCTACCTCTTATTCGGGAACTAGGAGTAGATTAAGCAATTCTCGATGTAACGCCCCGACTCCCACGTACAAAAAGCCTCGGGAATCGTGACGTCAGGATGATGACACACGGTCACACATCCCAACGAACAAGTGTCAAGTGTGTGCAACAAATAAACAGTGCACAGAATAAATACGCAGCGGATAATAATAATTAAGTCACTAGTACCAGAGTTTTAGTTTAATACAGATATCCAAATACAAAGCGTTTAAAACATAAACCAAATGTCCCATAAAATATACAAAAGCAGAAAAAGAAACATAACTCGAGTGATCCCAGATCACTCCTCCGGCGGAGCCAAATCCTCAGGCTCGGCACCTGCATCATCATAATCAAAATCTGCAGTACCATTAAATGGTACCACAGGTAAGTTATAACCTAACCAATCTCAAAATAAAAACATATTTAAGCAACTAATTATGCATGCCCATGATGC
>QEOT01005787.1:82387-129798 GCA_003123785.1 Pterocarya stenoptera
GAACAAGATTTTAAAACCAAAAACTAAATAAAATAATTCAAACTCAGTGAAATGCTTTATTAAAACAATAATAATTTTAAAACCCATAATCTAACTAATTTAAATTAAATATCAATTTAAATGCACAACAATAATTAATATCAAGAAAACATATAAAATAAATAATTTTCACAACTTAAAATATTATAAAATAATATTCTAAAACTCTCAAAATTCTAAAACAAGGGAATTAATCTTTAAATTAATTAAAATAATCCTTCATTAAAATGTACTAAAATACGGGGGTGTTACACTCGAGACTTAGAGGAAGCAAGACTAAAGATCGGGCAACTAAGGTCAAGGCAAAGTGAGTAGGAGTTATTATCATTGCATGAAACTAAAATGGAGATGTGATTAAGACAACATCAACAAGAGGAACTGCAGATCAGGGAGCTAGATCATGACAATTCAGCACCAACAAATTATGTTTCAAGAGATGCAGTTGATAATGTCGCAATAATTTATGCCTCCACCATCTTAAAGATATTTTCCAGCTTTTTTCTTAATATTTTGTATTAAGATAATCATATTATAGTTTGAGGAATATTTCAACAATTTTGGAATTATTTATTATTTATTATATTTAAATTTCATTTTAAATCCAATTTATTTATTTACTGTTGCTGCCAAGTGTTCGAGTAATATTTCATGTGTTCGAACACATTCTATTTTATATTTAGAACAGATTGCTTCATATATATATTCGAACGGGTATCGTGAAAATGTAATGTTCAAATAGTTACAATACCAGTTTGAGCGAGATATGGTCATTGGTCTCAATATTCGAACACGTATACTCTTATTCGAATGGGCCGGGTACGTATAGTATGAAAATGTAATATTGAACAGTTGTAGTACCAGTTTGAGTTCGATCGAACATCATATGGTTTCAATACTCGAGCTGATATTACTCTTATTCGAACACCCTATCATCTCTTCGAACGATTGTCAAACCATTCAAACGTAAAATATATTGTTCAAATAACAACCTCACATCCGAATAGTTTGAACCCCGGCCATTTCTTTGTGTGAATGTGTCAATGGATGTTCGAACCGGATTTAGGGATGAAATAATTTCGTCCCGAAATGTTTTTCCTGTTCAAATTTTCTTCGAATGGGTCGGGCTAATTTCATCCCAAAATATATTTTTTATAACGAAATCTTTTCATCCCAAAAATTTATTTGGGATGAAAATACCAACAGAAGATTTTTTAAAAAAACTTATATCTTATACTCCGGTGGAGGCCGGGTACCAATTGTACCCACATTTTATACCCATACCCGCCCCGAATGGGCTCGTAGGGAACCCGCTTATCGAGCCAATGACGGCCCGTCTGAACTCTGGTTTAGACCAAACTAAGAGGAAACCCGGCCAGGATCGATGAATGGTACGTACTAGAACAATATATATAGTTTGCTTGTTAATTATTTGGAAGTATCTTCATACTAATCACGTTTCCCAATTTCTGAGAATTCAAATTCTATTCAGTAAGTGGAAGTAATTGACCGGGAATCTACAGTAGTACAAAAGCTTCTGCTACAGATCAGACTATAAAATGGAAATTTCTTGGCCAACATCTTGTGAAGACCAGTCGTATCATAATTCATTTTAAGTCGATGCAGTTTGTTCAAACCTTATTCAAACTTTGTCTATTCAAACCTAACATCATGCACGTGTCCGGCCGGTACACAAATCTGTCTGGGTTGATATTTAATATGATGTAAACCGGCAGAATAGAACACTTTCGTTTAGTCGTAGCTTTACCAAATTAGTGTTCATCTTTTTTTAAAGAAAGCAAATACAACTGGAATTTTCATATATTCAACCAATTTTTAATATAACCTAAAGCATTTCTGTCTGTTGACCTAATACTGCTAAGCCTTTCTTCTGCGTCCTGTAATCTTAAAAATGCTTTACAACTATGTAGATCGCAGGTGGTCGGTTTCATGTTCGATATACTTCCTACAACACATAGCAATAGTCAGGTGTGAAATGTAAACCCTAACTTTGAAATGAATTGTTTAATCCTCTCTAAAAGTACTGAGAATACTTTTTACTTTCCTCCTAGTGGGTTTTCTTTGCTTTGTTAGTTCAAAGTTAAAGAATTGAATACGAAACACAAGAATCAAGACTGTATTATATTCCTTCTTTAGAATATATATAATATATATAAATATAATATATATAAAAGTTATTCAGCAAATTAGACAACCGATAGACAAAATCTGAACTGGTCTTTGAAATGTTGGGCAGTTCGTACCAGCAGCTGGTATTGATTAGGTCAAACAAAATTTTCAACTACGTAAAACCATCTTATCTGTATACTTATTACTTGGTTACACCATAGTACGTATCCCTCTCTCTCTCTCTCTCTGTGTATGTGTCAGGGAGTATAGTATTGGATGTAATACAAGTGACATGCATGAACCCTACGATTATGATATTAATATCGTTCCTGCAGAAGCCTCTATATTATATATATGTCAGCATGCATGAGCTGGATGTTGAACAATGCCAGGCCAGCACCTAGTTTTGGGTCAAGCAGGCAAAGATCTTTCAGCAGCTCAAATTGGTGGAATCATGGAGACATTTACGTGCATCTCAAGCATGAACCACTTTAGCACAAGGCAATTTAATTAAGGTATAAATTACGTCATATATGAGTAGACGAAAAGTATATATATATATAGAGAGAGAGAGAGAGAGAGAGAGAGAGAGAGAGAGAGAGAGAGTTATATAGTTCCACATAACGAATTTCACTTCATGTCTTGATCTATTTGCTCAGTACTGCAGTTTTTATTCCATTTGGATTGAACTTGATTAGCCATTTCCCGATCAACAATAGATATTGAAAGGATGTGTGAATCTTATGTGATTTTTTGTTCAAGTCATGATTGACCCATAATACGAATAGTTGAGACAAGATGATTCGGAGAGAGAATTTTTTTCCTTTTTCGATCTTTTTAATATCCCATGGGCACTAACAATTAATAGTGCAGTAGTCAAATCAATTAAACATCCGATTGATCTAGAGCTTATAATATGTAATTTGAACCATATAAAACAATTTGGTAATTTTGATCGATCATGCTAGCTTATGCTAGCTAGCTAGGGTACTTGCGTTTAGTCAAATCAGGTTTAGTCATTAATTAATTTAAGCTGGGAGCTGCTCCGTACTAGCTAGCTAATTACTAGGAGGACATCATTAACCTGTAAATAAAATCTTTTACTATATATTACAAAGATTAACTTTTGACTTCATCCATTTTTTAAGGTTGTCATGTGATGCGATGCATATCATGGTGTACTGCTGTAGAGATTGACCAGCCTTTTAAAAAATAAGTAATAAGCTATATTTATTTGTGATTTTTATAATAAAATTTATGAGTGATGCTATATAGGAGTTACTGTAGTGAATACACACATTGTACTCATTACGTGGCTGCATATCAGTCTTCTATTTTTTTTTAATCTTACCCGCTCTCTCACTCATCTCTCTCTCGCATCTCTCTCTTCACTCATCTCTCACGTTCACACTCTCTCTCTCATCAATCTCTCTTTCGCATCTCTCATCTTCGCTCTCTCTCTCTTGCATCTCTCATCTTCGCTCTCTCTCAAGATCACTCTCTCTCTCTCTCTCTCTCTCATCACTCTCTCGCATCTCTCTCTCTCTCATGCATCTCTCTCTCGCTTGCTCTCTCTTTCATTCTCAGTCTCTCTCTCATTCTTGATCTCTCTCTCATCCTCTCTCTCTCATCACCCTCAGCTCTCTCTCTCATAGTCTATCTCTCATCACTCACTCAGCGAAACGCACCGTTTGGACACATCATGTGTGCGCTGGATGCAACTACACAGTGGTTTCTCTAAAGATTTATTCAAAATTTATAGAATGATAATAAGATCAAGCTGTACATAGAAATATACAAAAATCAAATAAAAATATGTAGTTTTGATGTTAATATTTGTAATTCATGTAATGACATCTAGAATACAACCATATGCTGGGAATTGATCAATATATATCCACAGTATTGTTGTACTAATATTAATTGTGCGCGCATTGTATAATTTCTATTTTTTAAAAAAGATGTTAGTTAATTAGCTAGGTAACTGATTACACACTACAAGAAAATAAATAATTATTTGTGACGATTCATTTACAATGATAATAGACGTACGTATTCATTAGAAAACAATTATTTTTGTCGTAAATAACTGACCAGTGACCACATAAAAGCGTTTATCTTGTAGTGAGATCGACATGTACATGATCATATGATCGTATATTTTGTCGCCGTTATAACTAACAGTTGTTTTGATGCGTTAGAACTTATTATAGTGACATGTGTCACTAGAATAAGTTAAAAACTAAATACCCAGCACCGTGCAGTTCATAAAACACTGAATTCATTCCTCCACATTTGATTTTGAGAGAGAGGGTTCCAGATTTCCACCAACAAAGAGAGCGCCAGATAGAGAGAGAGAGAGTGGCAGTTAGACAGAGTGTGAGATAGACATATATACATATATATATAGATCAGAGAGAGAGAGAGAGAGAGAGAGAGAACGAGCGTGCATAGCCTCTAAAAGAGCGCGCAGTTGGTCCAAGAGAGAGAGTAGTGCGTAAGAGATCGAGGGGTTTTGTTCAAGAGTAGTAGTGCGTAAGTGATTTGGATATATAGTGAAATGAGATAAGATGGTTTTAGATAAAAGTTGAAAGTTGAAAAAAATATTATTAGAATATTATTTTTTAATATTTTTATTGTTTTGAAATTTTAAAAAAATGAATTGTTTCTTCTATTTTGTATGAGAATTTGAGAAATTTGTAATGATGAAATAAGATGAGATGAGATGAAAAACTTCTTGTATCCAAACAGGAGATTTCGGTTCTAGTACATTCGTAAGGTTCTTCAAAATTCTGCTTACATTTTTTCATGTAATATTGTGTTTTTCATTTAATAATTTCATAATATTTCCTAAATATGGTGTAGGTGGTTATTGGTGTTGATTTGGATTTGCATGATCCCATGGTAAATATTCTAATTTCAGTAAACTATTATGTTGGATTTAATTAGTTGTATTCAAAATTAATTGGTACAACTATATATGGGTGATTTATATTATAATTAGTGATGTGGTGGTTTATGATTGCTGTTTATAGTGAAAAATATATACCATTTTTCAATTACTATATATATTTGTTTTCTAATGTAAAAGAAAATATTTTTGTTTGTCTTGCATGAGGAAATAGTTACTTATTGGGTATAAACCGTTCGAGGGATATAATTACGTACTAAGCATTTGAAATATAGTCATTCGAACGACCAATATAGTCATTCGAACAGTAACACGCATTACAGATAGAGAATATAAGATAGTAATGCTTGAACCTCTAAGAAAAAAATAAATTTAACAAAATGTATCATATATATTAGATTTGAATAAATAAAGTAAACAAACTAAATCCTAAAGATGATTAATTAGGAAACAATAGACTTTAAAAAAATCACATTGGTAGCAAAAAAAGAAAAGAAGAAAGAAATAAAATAACTAACAACATAATTAATTAAGAAAATATATACTTTAAAAACTTTACTTTTTTATAATATAAAGGGAACAAAAGAATCTATAATTTTTTAAATATTTTCTAACTATCATTTCCTTCATTTCTACAATAAACATGATATTTTTTAGAGCTAACTGTATAATCTCGTTGAAGTCAAGGCACTACTAGAGGTGTAACATGGGAGAAATATCATAAAATAGGTAAAATTAAAGTTAACATTCTTAACGAAAATACCAAAGTTAAAGAAGAGCCAACGGCTTGGCTTGCTTCGCATATGTGTGCTCTTACATGAACTTATGCACCTTTGACTACGAGTTCATAGCATAAAGTCTCCCAAAATATCAAAAACCTTATCAAGAAGCATTATTTGGTAATATTTAATTGATTTCTCAAATTATTTAATGCATATGCAAAATATAGAATATGCAAGTGATTTGTTCGTGTATATATTTTTTCAAAGATAACTTCAAACTAAATTTGGTCAGAGAGACGTAAGACTGTTGATGAGTTTATGTGTAATGCATTTCGCAAATATAAAGCAAGATATCATGAGCATTAGAATAAGTTCGAGAACAAGGAGGAGGCATGCAAACATCTTTTTCAGGATGTCCAACCTTCCAATTGAAAAAAAAAAAATTGTGACATGTTTGAGGGTCCTACATATAAGGTAAATGACTTATTTTACGTGTTATATTCTATAATTTTCTCTTGCTAGTATTTACAACATCTATGCAGGAGCGAAGTTCTATAAACAAAGCAAATAGGTCAAACTTGAAGATTCATCATCATGCAAGATCAAGATCTTTCCATTGCCTCTCTAAGAAATTGATAATGCTATTTTATATAATGGATTGTTCAAATTTGTTGTTTGTCATATTCTAATGAATTTATATCTATAAAATATGTGTCTTGAAGCAAGAGTCATATACCAATTACGAATTGTAAAAATTATATGTTGCATCACATACTAATCATAATGGAGAGTAGACTCATCCCAATGCCCATGAGAATTATGTAAGTATTATTTTTTTTAATTAAACATATTTGTGTATTGTTTACAATATTAATTATTTCTCTTATATATAGGAAAAATGGTTTTGCATGCTAAATCTGCATTTGATCAAAAGTCCTTAACAAGTGATATTGACATTTTTACAAAAGTTCTGGGTCTACGTTTAAGATATTTGAGGAATTTTGGTCGTTACGTGAAGCCTTCTAGTTCATCCTCATCGTCCAACAATGTCTATAACACTTTTAGAGCATTAGAGGAATCGAGGTTAGAGACCGAGGAATTAAAGACAAGGTAGCATGGTTAGAGGCTCAAGTGGTACAACAAGCAGACATAGAGATGTGATTGAAACAACAAAAACAACAACAAGAGAAGTTCAGGAGAGAGATACAACTCCGAATACATACGCTTATGCAATAATTTAGGCTTCTAAGCATTTTTATTTATTTAACTTGCACTTATGAGACTACTTTTATATTTATTGAACAAATTCTAATGCATTTTTAAGATGTTATGTATGTGTATTTTATTTTTTATTATTGGGTTAAAAAAATGATGTATTGTATGAACATCCAACAACCATTCAAACAGTAGATCAGTCTAACCCTTCAAATGACTGCAGGGGACATTCGAATGTCATTTGTAATCATCAGCATTTGAACAATAGTTGGACATAATGAACTCCCGTTCAAACGTAAAAAAATGTTCAAACGTGGAGTTGACAAAATTAAACATTACATCAACATTCGAAGACTAAATAGAGCATTTGAACGTCATTCCCTATTAACACATTCAAACATGTATTAATTCAATCGAACAATCAACGTTATGTATTCGAACATAGCTGCATAATCAAACATAAATTGTAATGTTCAAACATTTTTTCGTGGCAATACGTTTGAACAAATTTACTTTGGTCGAGACTCAACCCAATATGTTCGAACATACGTTTACAGTCGAACAATCAATTTTGACTGTTCGACCGGATATCTGTGACGAAATTAAATCGTCCTAAAAAAAGTTTCCGTTCGAATTCTATCGAACGGTTTTGTTCAATTTTGTCCCAAAAAGTATTTTTGTGGAATGAAAGACAAATTTTCATTTCAAAAAATCTTTTGGGATAGTGATAATATTGGGACAACCTTGGGACTAAATTATAATTTTTTGGGACATCTTCTGTTGTAGTATTGCTTCTTGTGAACATGAGGACTCCTATAGAACGTCACAGATTCCTCAAGTTCTCTCTCTCTCTCTCTCTCTATATATATATATATGGAGCGTGTAGATCATGAATTAATATGAGATATGGCCCACATTGATCATTTTCTATATGTTAGTATTACTACTGGTTTTATTGTTTATATACAATTCACTACCATTATATATTCTATTTATTTTATTATGGTTTTTTTATTATCATCATCATCCCTTATTATTTATTATTTATGGTTCTATTATTAATTTTTTAAAGTCTTTATTCAAACTTAATTATAATATCTATGTAATTTCACATGATTTGAAGGTGGGATATTTTATACAATTTACTGAAAAAAATATATATAGTCGAGTAGGACTATAAATTGTTAATAATTTTGATAATTAATTGATATGTTTCTCTTTGATCTCATAATAATTTAGAAGAAAATCTTCTTTAATTTGCTTAATTATTTCTCATTTTTTCATGTTCTTTCAGGAGGTTGGAGGAGGTGTGGCCGCGCCGTTGGTTAAGAATTCACATTAATGTTTATATGTATAGATTTTGAGAGAGAAATAGGTCAACTAGCTAGCTAGGGTAATTTAATTACAAAATCAGATCATCATGATCAATATCTAACATACATATATATATATATATTTCTTGAAATTAAATAAATTAAATCTTCATAATTTATTGTTGGCCGGTGATGCAGACCATCCTAGGTCAGTCAATACTTCGACTAGAGAGTACCTCGATCGAGGAGGTTGGTTCGGTTAATTTAGTATAAGCTAGCGAATTAAACCTGAAGCCTCTAGCTAGTTCGATTGGACGTAGTAACGTTGGATGGATCAACAACATATAATACATACATATATATATATATATATAGAGAGAGAGAGAGAGAGAGAGAGAGAGAGAGAGAGAGAGAGAGAGAGAGAGGCGATCGAGGGAGCAGTGCTTGAGTATGTACCTTATGTACCAAACAAGCTGACTCATGCTACTCAAACTGATCGATCTAATTTATATATAGTTTATATATGCCATTAAGTTACAACATTCACAGATCATATATAGAGCTAGCTCGTCAATCAATCATTTCTATTTTTTTTTTTTTTATCAATCATTTCTACTATATTCTAGCTTGTAATCAAATCCAATAAGTAATAATGTTTTAATTTCATGAAGTGCCAAAATCAGACGATTGGCATGATCTTTGAATTTTTTTTTTTTTTTTTTTTTTTCTTGAAGCATTTGCATTTTTTCCAGCTTGCCATAACTAGCTAGCTTCTCTATAAAAGTTAGTGGCGAGCTTAGCCATTCTTTAGTCAAAATTTGACTAGAAAATTCATTTTTGTTTTTAATTTAGCTAGCCATTTTTCATCAACATCAAATAACAAACTCTCTAAGGCCCCGCTTGGATACACAGATGAGATGAGATGAGATGAGATGTTTTGAATAGTAGTTGAATAAAATATTAGTAGAATATATTTTTTAGTATTATTTTTATGTTGAAATTTGAAAAAATTGAATTGTTTATTATATTTTTGTATGGGGATTTGAAAAAGTTGTAATGATTGAGATGAGATGAGATAGTGGTTTTGTGTAAACAAACGGGGCCTATCTATCACTATTCTATTAAAATATTGGGTCTTCAAATCTATTTCCCCCCACCCCAAGCAACCCTTGAAATAAGATAAAGGAAGGAAACGCATCTCCATATATATGAGCTAGAAAATCCGAACTACTTCAACCAAAAAAACACTTCATATTTTAGCCAACAAAATCTACAAATTGTAAGTACAAAAAGGCAAAATTATCTTATAAGCTTTTACTGGTTGAAAGTTTTCTTTCAAGTATCATAAACATATACACGAATTTTTTTATCGGTATGTGTTAAGGAGCTGGAAAAATCTACCCAAAAGAAAAACTCAAATCACTTCTCAATCTGCGACAGCCAGTTGGAATCAACAACCAAATCGAAACATGGTTTCGGGAAAAAGAAAAAAAGAACAAAAACAAAAGAAAAGAACAAGAACGATTTTTCAATTTTGAAAATCCACATGATAGTCGACGAAGTGGACTTACCGGAAGGCGTTCAGCTGTGATGGTGTTCGTGGAGGTCAACGGTGGCAGATGGAGAGTTCAATGAGATGTGTTGCTTCGTTTTTAGCAAAGTTGTGTTCATCGAGATGCGTTGAGGAGCTATGTTCGTGGAGAAAAGGGTGAGGAGCTGTGTTTGCACGAATAATGGTTTGAGTGGAAATAATATATTAATGCAAAATATGATTTGGCCAGTAATTTTGGTTGGCTATATTTGGCCTGTCAAAACATTGGAGTTAAAATTACTGTATATATGTTGAGTTTGAGATGGATATATTTTAAGCAAGCTAGTCAAACCTTAACTAAATTTTAATTATGCCTAATTCACTACTAGTGCTCCAAATTAGATTTCCATGCATGGATTTAATTAATTGAAATCCATATATGCCATAGAAGGAGGATAAAAGTAGCCATGCATTTGTTTTTGTTTTTTTAATGTAAGATCCACGTGATGACCGGTACGTACGATCTATTCAACTGATCCATGGTTCGAACTCGATTGCATTACAAAACCTGGAAGCGAAGGCTAATGTGAAATGCCTCCGTATGGCTACTCTTCGTAGTATCCAAAATCCTCTCTCTCTCTCTCTCTCTCTCTCTCTCTCTCTCTGTATATATAAAAGTGGCATGCAAGTTGGAGTATTATCAATTATATATAATATATATATATATGTGTAGGGTAGAATCGAAGTGGTTTCCGTAGAAAGCGACCGCCCAATGACCAAAGTTGATTCTTCCTTGCTAAGAAATTACAACTGTGATTAATGAAGGATAGATCTTTGATTAGCTATCTAGCTTATCCCTAGTAAAATGTAACAAAGAAAACACCTTCTTTAACCTCGGTTAATTCTTAATTCTTTGTTCCTTTTTTTTTTTTTTTTGGACCACCCAACCCCGGCCCATCCATTCCATTTCCAAATCAAACTCTCTCTATATAATATCTCTCTCACGCACTTGATATTTCACGATTTCTAGGCGCTCTCTCTCTCAGCTTTGCAATTCAGTGCTCATCAATCCCTTTCTTCCTCTCCGCTCAAAGGTTCTGTTATTTTGTTTTCGTTTTGAAAGTGTTTTCTGTCTTCCTTTCTCACGTATTCTAAGCAACCAAACGAACCCCCCCCCCCCCAAAAAAAAAACAATAGCAACAACCAACCAACCAAACATGTCATCTGACCAGTACTCCTATGTCTTCCTTCTTCTAGTTGGTTCTTCACCAGCCCTCAGCATCGAGCTTTTCCTATGTGTCTTTCTCTTTGTCGCTGTCTTTGCTTTCTGGCTCTCACCCGGTGGTCTTTCTTGGGCGGTGTCTAAAACTCGTGTCGGTGTCCAAACTCGAACCGCCATTCCTGGCCCTTCTGGTCTCCCTTTTCTTGGAATGGTTTTCTCTTTCACAGGGTCCTTGACACATAGAGTTCTCAGTAAGCTTGCTGAGGCTTTTAAGGCCAAGCCATTGATGGCATTTTCAGTAGGGTTCACTCGTTTTATTATCTCAAGCCATCCAGACACGGCTAAAGAGATTTTGAACAGCTCGGCTTTTGCTGACCGCCCCGTTAAGGAGTCGGCTTATGAACTTCTCTTTCACAGGGCAATGGGTTTCGCTCCCTTCGGCGAGTACTGGAGGAATCTGAGGAGAATCTCAGCGACCCATTTGTTCAGTCCAAAGAGAATCGCTTATTTCGGGGAGTTTCGCACAAGGATCGGGCTCAAAATGGTGAATGAGATAAGGGCTTCGATGGAGAGGAATGGTGAAGTTGAGATGAGGAAGATTTTGCATTTTGGGTCCTTGAATAACGTCATGATGAGTGTGTTTGGAAGGAGTTATGAGTTTGGTGAGGGGTGTGGGAATGATGGGTGTGAGCTCAGGGGTTTGGTCAGGGAAGGGTATGCGTTACTAGGGATTTTTAATTGGAGTGACCATTTTCCTCTATTGGGTTGGTTGGATTTGCAAGGGGTGAGGAAAAGGTGCAGGAATTTAGTGGCAAAGGTCAATGTTTTTGTTGGGAGGATTATAGAGGAGCACAGGACGAAGGTTGAGAGGAAGGGAATAATGTCTGGGGGTCAAGATGAGAGCTCTGCTGATTTTGTTGATGTGCTGCTGGCTATGGAGAAAGAGAATAGGCTCAATGACTCTGACATGATTGCTGTTTTATGGGTATGTATCTTTCATTTCCTTCCATTATTCTCTCTTTAAACTTGTACGGTAAAGTCATTGTAATACCAATTCACTCATTTAGGGTTTCGACTGAGACAAATTTTCTGGATATACTCATGTCATTAATTAGATTGCATAATATACATGCTATATTTTCTGTTATATATTTTCTTTTCCATGCTAACAGTGTCTGGTAAATTCTGCTGTTCTTTCCGCTTGTACTCGAGCTCATCTTTATTTATTTACTTGCCAAAACAAATCTCATCTTTATTTGGGAATATTTTCGTTTGGTAGCTTTGATTGTTTTGATGCATCTATTTGGTCTTTTTTGCTTTGGTTTTTCATCTTTTCTGTCTTGTTAGTTTCATGAAAATCATATGCTTGAATAAGGATAAGCTCTCTCTCTCTCTCTCTCTCTAGGTATCCAATGATAATGAGAATCCGAATACTTTTCTTTTTTCTTCTCTTTTCTTGACAGTAATATTGTACCTCTTATTCCCTTTTCTTGTCTTGCTTCTGATGCTTTACAGTGAAGATTTCCCGAGCTTTCTTTTCCGTCCATGTAGTCATGACTATTTTTTCCTCATCTATATAACTGAAATTCCAATCATTGTCTTAAAGATTTTTCTATATTAATCTCAGGAAATGATCTTCAGAGGGACTGACACAGTGGCAATCCTCCTAGAGTGGATTCTTGCGAGAATGGTATTACACCCAGATATCCAAGCCAAAGCCCAAACCGAGATCGACAACATGGTTGGCATGAGATCAGTGTCAGATTCAGACCTCCCCAACCTCCCATACCTCCATGGAATCGTAAAAGAAACCTTGAGAATGCACCCACCAGGTCCCCTCCTCTCCTGGGCAAGGCTTGCCATCCACGACACCAACGTAGGCCAGCACTTCATCCCTGCCGGCACGGTTGCCATGGTTAACATGTGGGCGATCACTCATGACGAGAATATCTGGTCCGAGCCCAGCAAATTCAAGCCAGAGCGTTTCATGCAGGAAGATGTAGCCATTCTGGGGTCAGATCTCAGGTTGGCTCCATTTGGGTCTGGAAGAAGGGTCTGTCCTGGAAAGGCCATGGGAATGGCCACTGTTGAGCTCTGGCTTGCGCAATTGCTCCAGAATTTCAAATGGGTGCCTTCTGAACACTCATCACGTGGTGTTGATTTGTCGGAGTGTCTAAAACTTTCATTGGAGATGAAGCACTCCTTGGTCTGCGGGGCAATCCCTAGGGCGCCTAGGGTTGCTTGAAATTATATAATGATGGTGGCCCGTGGGCTAGCTTAATTTGTTGTTAATTACATGAGCGTGATGTCATTTCTGTGATCATTTCCCAATAGATCTTCTATCTAGGCCGCCGGAAATTAAGGATCAAATAAGTTTGTTTAGTACTTTTCATGATGTTCTGATCTTTGCTTGGTATTAATTTAGGTTTTTGTTAGCGGGTAGGGTTTGATCTGGGATTTGGTTATGTTCAAAAAAAGAAAAAAAAAATGTATTTGCATGAATTAAGTGTTTGATTCTAAATGATCATGATATGTAGCTAGCTAGGCATGGAACTTTCATGCCCTACAGCTTGTATTCAGTTTGTAATGAATCAATATTATTGCCTTAAATATTATCAGTTTGTTAATGTTACAATATTATTAATTAATTGTGCTTGGAATTAGTAGAATTTTTCCATAAATACCTACTAATAATTTGCCTTCAATCAACAAATATTGCCTTAAATCATGATTGATTACAAGAAAAATAAGCATTTGTAACGATAACGACTATTTGCGACAAAAGTAGATTCATTTTCACAAGAAATAATCATTTTCGCTAAAAATAACTAATCACAAATAAGCAGTTTTCTTGTAACGCGCGAGCATCAGAATTTGTTCATGTATTGATATTGTTGCTGATATTTATGGCAAATAGGGCAAGCTTGCCCTATTATATGTATAAGTAATTATATATAAATAATATCTCTCCATTTGTCAGTGATATTTTGAGTTTTGGATTTTCATATTTTGATGTGATCGAATATATATTTACATTTTGCTCGATCGCAGGCTTAATTTTATACATATTTATTAATGCATGCTGTCATATTATATACAAGTAGCTAGGCAACAATGATCGTAGTGCATCTACGTGTATTAATATATATATATATAAATTATACACAAGTCTTTTTAAAGTTTTAGTGGGAATAATATTCAAATTAAATGTCGTGATGAGATGATGAGGGTACGACCCATGCATATCAAATTAACAATCACGTACGAATCGAGGAGGTTGTTTTGTCATTTTTGGCAAATGATCTATATGTCTATCGAAGTGGTTGGATCAGTGATGCTGCATGCACATAGATATATATACTAGTAAGGCATAACGTGCTAACATGCCCAGTTGCATAAATATTCTAAAAATAGATTTTTTTTTTTTGTAAAAACATGTAATAAGAAAAAACATACTAAAAAATATAATTATGAAATGTAATAGATGGTAATGTCCGATAAATTTATATATATGATAATAAAGTAGATTTTTCATGGCTACCTGTAAATCCACAATGAGCCAAAAAATGAGAGTTTAAATCTTTACAAATTCTCGAATTTAACTACAAATGAACAGAATTTCATCTATATTTTAATATTTTGTCCCTAATCATAAAAAAATCACATATGTTATCTGCAAAATATCCATAAGTATAACTTAGAAATTTTCAAAAACACATTTATAACTACACATAAATACTTTGTACCTATATATTACAATGATTGAAAGTTTTGAATATAAGTTTTAAAACAGTTATTCAAAAAAAATTTCTTCTTTACAACACATATTATACACACAATCTGCATAATATTTATAACTATAATA
Organism: Pterocarya stenoptera; assembly: GCA_003123785.1. Taxonomy (NCBI): domain Eukaryota; kingdom Viridiplantae; phylum Streptophyta; class Magnoliopsida; order Fagales; family Juglandaceae; genus Pterocarya; species Pterocarya stenoptera. The sequence goes on from QEOT01005787.1 coordinate 97,333, forward strand.
CAACGACTTAAAAAAAACCAAGTCACAACTATGTACATATATTTTTAAAGTATATATGTACAGATATTTCACAAAAAACCATTTTTCAAAACAAAGAGACAATCAAAATACTATTCCACAAAAATCATAATTCATTGTCTTTTTTCCTCCCTTCTCTCTTTTGTTTTTTTTTTTTGATCCATCAAAAGAGCTCGAGCTTCACTTGTTTTTCTAAGGTCCGATCCTTAGAAAAGAAAAACAAGTCTAAGATCCAATCCTTACAAATATATAAAAATGAAAAATTGATAGCAAATGAAAAATGAGAAAGTGAGGAAATTTTTTTAAACAAAGTTAAAACAAATCATGGATTTACATAACTTGAAATAAACTTAATATAAATTTAACAAAAATGATAGATCCATATAACTTAGTGTTTTATTTAGTTATATAACGGAAAATTTTAAAAAGAAAATTTTAATAAAAACTTAAATTAATAATAAAAATATTAATATTAAAACGTTATTACGAATTATAAAATGATAAAACATAATTAAAAGAAAAAGTTAACGTGCTCTATCTACTTTATTTATACTGTGCCTATATATATCAAAAGCATAAAGAACATATTTAAATAAAAAAATAAAAAAATATGTTTATTACAATTTGAAAATTAAAATTAATATTAATAATAATTTTGTTAGGTTTCTATATAAAAAAAAAATGGGGTGAATTCATATAGTTATGGAAGAAAACGTTTTTAAATTATGGATTATATGAAAGATTATTGAAAGAAAAAAATTTGTTTTAATTTTATCTTCTTTATGAGAAGATAATTTGTTAGTAATTATTTAACATTTATTCATAAATATGTAAAAGAAAAATTTCAACATTATATAAATTTTCAGAGAATGAAAAAAATTAAAAATGTTCTAATATATATTAACATATTCTATACCATATTATTCAGCATTACAAATAATGTTAAATCATTGCGTTACTCCAAAGGCAGTTTAGCTTTTAGTATAAGAATATAAACCAGATCATCTTAATTTATTTTAAAAGTTTTCATAACATTTTTTAATATTATTAAAACATAAGCACTATAAAAAATAATAACAATAAAAAATATTAATTTATCTAACATTTTCACATTTGGCTAAATAAAATAGTAATAATGACATATTATATTTTTAAATTATTAAGAAGTTATAATTTATTTCCTTATGAAAATTTTTAATTATACTAAGTAATCTACTATTATTACTCTTAATAGTTATAGTTGGATGCGTATGTTGTATATTTGTTATTTTCAAAATAAATATATACTGTGTTAATTTTAAAATTCAAAACTACAAGTAAGTATTAAATAATTTAATCATATATTTTATAAAGTCTCATCCTTTACATTTAAAAAAATTAAACAAACTATAATACATTAGAAACTGTAGATATATCTCAAATAATGTAATTAATTTCAGAATAATTAATAAACTATTCAATTTATCTGAAAATGAAAAAAAAAATATTTAAGTTTATTTCTTAATAAATTATTAAACAAAAGTCATTAATAAAATGGAAAAATTAGATTTATATTAAAATGTAACAACTCAATTCGATATTTACATAATTCAAAATTAAAGAAAATAAAATGTTGCACAACATTAAAGTTTAATTTTCAAGATTTTAGTTTTTTATTAAACTTTTATGAAGACTTGGTATCAATTTGGAAAAATAAAATACTATAATCAAATTGTAAAGCTCAAATCAATTTATAATATTACTCATTTTTCACATCTAAAGCCTAAGAGATAGGTTTCAATATGTATAAAAAAATTTACTTTTTTGACTTTTTATTCAATTTTTAATATGCTTAAACATTAAAAAAAAATTCAAAATATCATTAAAAATACTTTTTTATAATAATGAGATGAAATGAGATGGATTAATAGTGTTTCTATAAAGTAGGTGCAAAATAGGAAAAAATTTATTGAACAGTGTTATACCCATTGCCAATTCGCATAGCCGGTGGTTTGAGCCGCTTGCGGAGGCTAACGACGGCAGGAGAGGGGCTGAGATTGGAATGGGAGGAACGCCGGACGCAGGCGAAGAGAATGGACCGGCCGTTGTTGGCAACGCCGGCCTGCGGCGACGCACTGGAGAGGACGAAGAAATGGGCCGGCCTCCGCTTGGATTCGCTCGTGGCGGTTAACGGCAGCACGATAGGGGCTGAGATTGGAAGGGGAGGGACGCCGGCCGGAGGGGAAGAGAATCGCCGGGGTGGTGTTGGTCACGCTGGCGTGCGGCCATGCTCTGCAGGTGACGAAGCGGACGGGGGAGGGGAATGTGGCAAAATGGTAATTTTGGAATACAACCAGGGGCAAAATGGGAAAAAGTCAGGGACAAAACGGGAATTGAGAAACAAAAGCAGGGGCAAAACGGAAAAAAAAAGTTAGACGAAATCACTATTCCTAAGCCATTCGCACTTTATATATTAGTAGATATATATATTTATATATGTATATTATTTACTTGAAGAAGCGCCGTCCATTTTTCACATTAAACTTCGGCCCACGAACCTTGCTCGAGTGAAATTTTGTATATAAATAATTGCTACCATGTAACACCCCGTATTTTAGTGTATTTTTAATGAATGATTATTTTAATTGATTTAAGGATTTGTCGCTTGTTTTAAAATTAAGGGAGTTTTATTATATTATTTTATAATATTTTAAGCTGTGAAAATTATTTATTTTATGTGTCTTCTTGATATTAATTACTGTTTTACATTTAAAGTGATTTTTAATTTAAATTGGTTTGTTTTTAGAGTTTAAAATTAATATTGTTTTAATTAAGCATTTCACCGCATTTGAAGTATTTTATTTAGTTAGTAGTTTTAAAATCATTTTCGTTGGATCATTTTCGAGACCCCAGAGGTGAGGACTGGATCTCTTCTTTTTCCCTTCTCTTTTCTTTTTCTTTTTCTTTCTTTTCTTCTTTTTTCTTTCTTTTCTTCCTTTTTCTTTTCTTTCCCCTGCTCCCGCGCGCGACCCAGCCCTCTCTCCCTCCTCTCTCTCCTTCGGCCGAATAGCTCTCCCCACCCAAGCCCCGCCACGCGCCGCTCGTGGCTGCCACCGCCCAGCCCAAACTCTTGCCCTCCAGCCGACGACACCACCCCACCGTTTCTAGCCCCTCCCTCGCCGACAATAGCCCGCACGCACCATCTAAGCCGCACGGCGTTTTGAGCTCCAGCGCCGTCGTCCGGCCACCACCTCTTCACCACTTCATCACCGGCCCTCCAGCAATCCTTTAGACCCAACTCCGGCCTCGATCCGTCGCCGGAGCCGCCCCAACGAACACCCACTCCGATTTGGGTTTCTTGGCCTTCTACCGCCATTTCGGCCACCACCCACTGCCAAAGGCCACCACCATTAGCTTCACCACCTCCCATAGGCCCTACCCTACCGTTCCCAAGTTTTCGTTTGACCCCGGGTAAATTTTGGGTTCACTGTGTTTTTTGCCACAGTGTTTTTACACTATGGAGTTGCTGCTTTGGCGCTTCCAGCCCCTCCGTGATCCTCCGAAAATATTTTCATAGCGCTGTAAGTATTTCCTAAATAATATTTTGAGATTTAAATATATTTTTGCTCTAATTATTTATACTGTGATCTGGTTGGTACCGGACTGAGTCCGAAGAGAATTCGGGGGTGGATGGATTGAGTACGGAGAAGTTGTGTATTGGTTATGTTGGATTTTNACCCACTGCCAAAGGCCACCACCATTAGCTTCACCACCTCCCATAGGCCCTACCCTACCGTTCCCAAGTTTTCGTTTGACCCCGGGTAAATTTTGGGTTCACTGTGTTTTTGGCCACAGTGTTTTTACACTATGGAGTTGCTGCTTTGGCGCTTTCAGCCCCTCCGTGATCCTCCGAAAATATTTTCATAGCGCTGTAAGTATTTCCTAAATAATATTTTGAGATTTAAATATATTTTTGCTCTAATTATTTATACTGTGATCTGGTTGGTACCGGACTGAGTCCGAAGAGAATTCGGGGGTGGATGGATTGAGTACGGAGAAGTTGTGTATTGGTTATGTTGGATTTCNTTGTGAGTTGGTACATTGCATATTGCACGCATGTTCATGTCTGTAAAATGAAAACTGGGTTTTCGTGTAATTGCATTCATGATCATGTGGTTATTTTGAAAACTGGATTTTATGAGGAAATGGATTTGTGGGTGCGTGTGTATCACGACCCCAAGCCGAGATGGGGCATTATCTCAGTGGAGCTCCTCTGGTCACTCGGGAGCGGAATATACTGAGTGACGTCCCCTAGGTTGTCGCCGGGCGACAACGGGATCGGACGTTGGACGTGCCGACTCTGTGGCCCTTCTGCTGGCGGGGGCTAGAGGATGACCTGGCCATGAACGCACCGGGTGCGAAACTGGGCATCGCTCGTAAATTAGCCAGGACGTGCGGATGGTCCATAAGGGAGACCATGGTGCATATGAATTTATGGATAAATGGAAAAATGGCCGTTTTATGGGAAAATAGCGTGAGTTGATTTTGNGATGACCTGGCCACGAACGCACTGGGTGCGGAACTGGGCATCGCTCGTAAATTAGCCAGGACGTGCGGATGGTCCATAGGGGAGACCATGGTGCATATGAATTAATAGATAAATGGAAAATGGCTGTTTTANACGTGATTTTTGGCGTGTGTTGCATTTATTGCATATTGCATCATGGGCATGCATGATTAGTTGCTTAAATATGTTTCTATTTCATGATTGGTTAGGTTATAACTTACCTGTGGTACCATTTAATGGTACTGCAGATTTTGATTATGTTGATGCAGGTGCCGAGCCTGAGGTTTTGGCTCTGCCAGAGGAGTGATCTGGGATCACTCGAGTTACGTTTCTTTTTCTGCTTATGTATATTTTATGGGACATTTGGTTTATGTTTTAAACGCTTTGTATTTGGATATCTGTATTAAACTAAAATTCTGGTACTAGAGACTTAATTATTATTATCCGCTGCGTATTTATTTTGTACACTGTTTATTTGTTGCACACACTTGACACTGGTTCGTTGGGATGTGTGATCGTGTGTCATCATCCTGACGTCACGATTCCCGAGGCTTTTTGTACGTGGGAGTCGGGGCGTCACATACCATCTTATAAAAACAAATACATAAGTTAACATATCCATATTATACGTTAGATCTATTTTATAATAAAAATAATTTTACAATCTAATATAACTTACCACATTAAACTACTTCATTGTGAATTTACTTTTACCGAATCTTTTTATAGCTAAAACATATCCAAAACAATAAGTTTATTCTTTTCAAATATATAACCAAATTTATAACAACATTATTGTTCTAAATGGACTATATATAAATATATAAATTATATGTGTCTAAATGTACAGGGACTTTTTTTATAAAAAAATAAGGAGAACATATATTAATTAATTTGAGTGGTACTATTATATAATATGATAAATGATATTTGTAGTGTTAATAGGATGTGCAAGTCTTGCCTACTCCTTTTGAAAAGAATTCATGGGTAAATGATCTAGAACTTATCTTATACTAGCACTTTTTCTCATGTATACCATATTAATATTAGCTAGTGACCATGAATTCCATGATAACATCAATATATATTGGCCCCCCTAGAAGGAAAACCACGGCCTTTTCCAGCACCTCAATTCGCCACAAAAAGTGCCCTTTTCCGACGCAAAAAACATTTCCCGTTCAAATCGGTTTCACTGCATGTTGGATGCCAAAGTCGGGATACAATTGCTTTTTTCCAACGAAAACCAAAAAACGTCAATAATAGATCTTTTTGTGACACTTCACTTTTCGCTACAATAACTATAATAATCAACACAATAAAGTGGCCCAATGAAATGACGAATCGTTGCTTAAACCTTTTTACGACCACTTTTAAACTGTAGTTGAACATTGTAGTTGGACCATTGCTTAAACCTTTTTACGACGAATTTTAAACTGTAGTTGAACACTATAGATATTTTTCTGACACTACACTTTTTGCTGCAATAACTATAATAATCGACACACCACCAAGTTCGCTGTAGTTGAACGCTGCATTGGACTGTTGAAAAAAAACTTATAATATGTATATAAAGTTAAAAGTAATGTTAAGCTTATTCATGTATCTCAACATTACTTTCCAAACTTGTCTCTAGATATCAAAAATCGTAAAAAATTATATATACCTTCTCGTCTAGTATTCTCACAAACGACTTTCTTTCTACTGTGTGATTAGTAGTTAACCTCTTTCTATTCTCTTTATTTTGCATTGATAGTTCCTGCCATCATAAAATAATATGCAAGTCAGTGTATATTTTAGAATATAAATAATTACCGATTTTAAAATAGTGGAGATCACATATATGACGTGGAAGGAACCAACAATACCTTGAATGCTTCGCTTCCCCATCTCCCACATAGCTTAACCCAAACCAGAGGTTCCACCAATTCATACCCATTCACCAATGCTTCTTCATAACTTGCGTACTCCAAAAAATTTTATGCAGCCGATGGTAGAAGGCAAAATCTTTTGCGAAGTTGTTTCCAAACAGTTTTGCGATGATTCTCCAAATCTCAATCGAATATGAAGTCACCCTAAGTATGCAATGGTACAATGTTAGGAAACAATTACAAATTTAGCATATGTATTATGGACTTAGTTTCTCTTACCCGGACACGGTCAATTAGCACATCCTTCTCGTGCTCAGGTACATCAGTCCATTGAGTATAACTCATGTCGGCATTATGCTTCAATATCCATGTCACCCTTGTGGTAAACATGTTTGCATTCTCGCAACATGGTGTTGTTTGCCCATCATTAATTTTCAAAGAAATCTTCTCATGCTTTCACTGCTTCTAAAACTCGATGCACTTCGCGAGTCCATGTCCACATTTCGTGGGAGGTAGCACTAATGGTTCTTCCACCAAGCTAGCATCCACCTCTGTGCATGCATCAATCTTATAAGGTACTAACAACTAAGCTATAATTCTATAAATTGATAAAACCACACAAATTATAAAAAAATAAATAAATAAGTAAAGATACATTTGGCTTACCATCATCATCCATATTCAGTTGTGCATCCACCTACGGATTGTCCAAAAAAGTGTTTAGAACAATGTCTGGTGGCAGCGTCAAGTCATTGGAGTTATGCTCACTGTCATCTCTAAGGGTCCATGAATCAAGTTTTGGACGTTGTGGTGGTCTTCTAATTGTCGCAGCCCTAATAAGTCTACTACCTGACACCATCTTTTGATAGTCTAATGTGTCCTTGATATTAGAAGAGATTTTTATACATTAACTTCAATAATAATAAAAAAATTCCATTAAACATGCCAATATTTTCCTTCACAATATTGCAAAAAGTCAACATTACATAATAAAATACTATTGAAAGGGATATAAACTACCCTATGACATAGACAAAAGGTAAAACCAATCTATGAAGTTAAGCATAACATTTTACAAGTTGGTAACTTGTACAGTGAAAACATTGAAATAACAATTTAACCATTTCAAGAAACATGATAAGCTTACATTCTAAGAGGACTTAATCATGTAGAACATAGTGTCCTAGCCAGAAACTAAAGGGAAGAAACAAATGAAAAATATAGAACTTGAAACACATGCAAAACTTCCATAAGAAACTCACATGGACAGTCACTATTATATTCAGAAGAAAGAAAACAAAATGTAATAGCAATAGAAATTTAACCTACCACAGGTAGCAACACCAACTGCTCCCTAGGCCTTCAGCACCTTCGTAAAGATTATGCTCACTTTCAGCTTGGATAAAACAGTGAAGAACCCAGGCCGCCCTGGTGGAAGGTTCTCGACCCCAAGCTTCTTAAATCCAGAAGCTACAAAACTTTTCTATCTCCAACACCATGCGACCCATAACACAACCTTAAGGAAAGGAAAAGTCTCCTTCTGAATTTCAACTGTTCTGAGAAAGGGTTGTCTTTCGTGAGATTATGTAAAATGTACAATGAGTCTTCCCTACCTCTATTGCCTGAATGTCATTTCACTACAGTACTTTGCTGTCAGTCTAAGGGTTAAAATATTATTCACATTACAATTTTATCCCTTAATTTCCCTTCTTGGCGCCAAGCTTTCTTGTCCTTATATTTTTGGCATTCTTCTGCTGTATTAAATCAGTCCCTTGTCATCATGTCTACCCAATCCACTGTTAACAACATTAGATGACCAAACCTAATTTACTGCAGTGCCTTCAACCATTGTATTGGATATTTTTGCATAGGATATTTGTATTGGGAGGAAAGGCAAAGTCAAACATTATTTGTTTACTAACACATTGTTAGGTGCCCCAGCATGTCCAATAAACACTCAGGCTCAATCCGCTCATACTTACGTAAAGCTGTTAATATTATTTGCATGAAACTTATAGAGTAGTCCGTCAGTTAGTGAGAGTAATTATTAAACTAGTTTTCAGCCTTCATAGAGAATCTTCCTGTTTGCACCCAAGCTTGAATAACATTATTAATTAAAAAATTTATGTGCATCCTTCAGTGTTGAGATTAACCATTGCATACAACATGCATATGCCCACTTCTATACAAGTTTCAAGAAGATAGATTAACAACTTGCAAGTTTGTTTAAGCTTGCAAGCCTTGGCATAAAAAAGTCACCATGCTTTTAAGTTGAGTTATAAACACATTGTCAAAGGGCTGAGGCCAATTTTTACAGTAATATGACTAGTGTAAAAAGGTGCAATCTCCAGCTACTGTGACTTCCCTCAAACCTATAGTAGCATCACAAATAAACTGGAAGCATTAGAAAAACTTTATCAAAGACAGAGTACTTGATCTCACAGACAAAATAATGACACCAAGCCAGCAACATATCCTGCCAGCCCAAATACTTGATCTCAAACCTGAAAGAAGAATAGGCAACTAGTGTTGAAAAGAGTTAGGAATGTCATATATTGTTTAAAAAAAAAAAAAAAACTAGACACTCCAATATGTAGTTTATAATGTACCATGAAGATCGTACAACTTCCATCTCTATGTGCATAATGTACCACGAAAACATTATAAACTGACTTCAAGTTAGGGAGAACGACGTATATACCTAAGGATTACTAGCATTATGTCAAAAATCCATGAAATATTCTTTAGGTATTTATACCCACAAGTGCTTGTGGGGTAGAAGAGGATAAACTCACATTGAAATGGTTATTAGTTGGTCTAGTCTGAAAGTAGATCTTCGTTGGTGATACATCCTCATTATTAGAATCTTCATCACTTTCATCTCTATCCTATGAACCAGACTCTAGATCTTCATCATTGATAAAGTCCCCTGCTAGGTCTTCATGATTAATGTCAGCTATTATCGTTGAGTCATCAATGGGAGTTGGTTCTATGTCACTCCTATGTTGTGGAGTTGCCACACCAACATCAGCACATTCAACAGTTGTGTAAATATTAACCAACTCATCATCTTGGTAGGCATTATTGTCCCTTACTTCCAGATCATGCTCCTTGGAAATAGGCCCAAGTGGAATGTCATATACATTCCGATCTATGAATTTATGTACAACATACCAACTACATCTAGTCTACAAGGTTGGATTGATGTTCACTGGTTATGAACACTCCACAATTTTGAGTTCTTCGCCGTTGTTCACAATGCTTTGTTTAGAACCTTTTTTCCATTTACTATGCAAGCATTATACGATACAATCCAAGGGTCAGGACCACACGCTAATGCATATAAATCATCAGAGATGTCATTAGGTCCAGTCGTTCACTATTCTTGAACCTAGCAAAACCAATAAAGGAACTTACGAATAGTTACTTAGATTGAAGGAACTAAGTTAACGTCCAAATTATGCCAATAAATTAAAGGTTAACATACACGTGCTTCAACCATCTTGAAAAATGTTTCTCATGGGTACGATCGACAGCATGTGGGTTGTTTAGTTTACAATTGTAGTGTTCACTGCATAACAACAATATAGAAGTTAACCATGCAACGATGAAAGCAAAGCGCAATTATTACAAATTGCAAAGTAGGATGATGCATACTCAAGGTAGAATGCCATCTTTGTACAGTTGTTAAGGAAGTACCAGTGGACTGATTTCAAGAGCTTATCATCTAATTGGAGACTAGTTGAAATACCATACAGATGGACTTTCTGGGTAAAAATTGAGAAGCCATCTCTATTATCATTTTCTATCCGATCAATGTTGCAATCTTCTCGATTGAACCTCATCTCAATATCATGAAGATATATCGAGCAAAATGTTAAGCATTCTACGTGAATGTATGCTTCCGCTATTGATCCTTCAGGACAGGCTTTATTCTTGACATACCACTTGAATTTGCCAAAATACTACTCAAAAAGGTACATTCACTTATATTGAACTGGGCCTGCAAGCAAGGCTTCACGAGGTAAATGAACTACTAGGTAGACCATAACATCAAAAAATGAAGGGGGAGATCATCTTCAACTTGCATAGAATGATGACGATATCACTTTCAAGCTGCGTCAGTAGGTTCGCATAAAGTGTTATTGCACGCAGTTCTTTGGAGATATTGCTAAGCTCAATCAATGTCAAGCTAATATCATTTCTTAAGTACCCACCAACTACAACAGGAAGTAGTCTTTGCATAAAAATATGACAATCATAAGATTTCAACCCTAAGATTTTGCAATCACGTGCAAACACACATTTAGAGATATTCTCAGCGAATCTATCAGGAATTTCACTTTTGACATCCACTCACAAAACTTTTCCTCTCATATCCATATAATGTGAAACATGCATGTGGCATAGTACACCGCTCATGGATCAAATGTAAATTTTTTTTATATCCAAATAGGACAAGTCACAGCATGAATTGATATTATCTTTTGTTTTTTCAGGAATGTTCATTAACGTGTCCAAGATGTTGTCGCATATGTTCTTTCCAATGTGAATAACGTCCAAATTATGTGACTACAAAAAATGTAACATCCCGTATTTTAGTGTATTTTTAATCAATGATTATTTTAATTAATTTAAGGATTTGTTCTCTTGTTTTAAAATTAAGGGAGTTTTATTATATTATTTTTATAATATTCTTAAGTTGAAAAAAAAAATTTAATGGGCTTTCCTATTATTATTTGTTGTTTTGCATTTAAAGTAATCTTTAATTTAAATTGGTTTTTTTTTAGTTTAAAATTATTATTGTTTTAATTGAGCATTTTATTGCGTTTGGATTATTTTAATTAGCTAGTACTTTTAAAATCTTTTTCGTTGGATCACTTTTGTAACCCAAGATGTGAGAGTTGAACCTCATTTCTTTTCTCTCCATTATCTTTTTCTTCTTTTCCTTCTTTCCTTTCTTTCTCTTTCAGCCAGCACTCCCGCTCGACCTCTCTCTTCAGTTTCTCTCTCTCTCCCTCTTGCATTTGGCCCCTTTTTCCCAGCCTCCACCACCCACCGCCGGCACCACTCGGTTCCCCAGCCACCGGCGACACCACCCCTCCATTTTCAGGCCACCTAATGCTGCCGTTAACCGCCGCAAGCCGTGCAAAGCCGTGGGCTTCTCTTCGTCCCACCGCAGCCGTCCGACCACCATTGGCCACCATTTCTTCACCACATCATCACCGACCCTCTAGCAACCCAATGGACCCAATCTCAGCCCCGATCCTTCACCGATGAAACCCAACCGAACTCATATCCGATTTTACCTTTTCGACCTTAAACTGCCGTTTCGGCCACCACCCACTGCCAAAGGCCACCACCATTAGCTTCACCGACCTCCATAGGCCTTACCCTACCGTTCCCAAGTTTTCATTTGACCGAGTGTAAATTTGGGTATACTGTGTATTTTTAGCCACAGTGTTTTTACACTGTGGAGTTGCTGTTTTGGCGCCTCCAGCTCCTCTGTGATCCTCTTAAATTTATTTTAAAGCACTGTAAGTATTTCTCTAAATAAACTTTGAGATTTAAATATATTTTTTTGCACTAACATATTTTACTGTGTTCTGATTGGCTGTTCCGGACTGCGTCCGAGGAGAATTTGGGGGTGGATGAATTGAGGATTGAGTAATTGTGTGTTGGTTATATTGTGATCTGGTTGGTTGTTGGTTATGGTTGTTGTGGTTTGGTACATTACATATTGCACGCATGTTCATGTTTGTAAAATGAAAACTGGATTTTCATGTAATTACATTCATGATCATGTGGATATTTTAAAAACTGGGTTTTCATGTGGAATGGACTTTTGGGTGCGTGTGTATCACGATCCCAAGCTGAGATGGGGCATTATCTCGGTGGAACTCCTCTGGTCACTCGGGAGCGGAATATACTAAGTGACGTCCCCTGGGTTGTCGCCGAGCGACAACGGGATCGGACGAGTTACGTGCCGACTTCGTGGCCCTTCTGCTGGCTGGGGCTAAAGGATGACCTGGTCACGAACGCACTGGGGAACTGGGCATCGCTCGTTGTGCAGCCAGGACGTGCGGATGGTCCATAGGGGAGGCCATGGTGCATATAGATTAATGGATAATGGAAATGGCTGTTTTCTGAGAAAATAGTGTGAGTATGATTTTGTGTTATTTTCTGAAAAAATGATGGATATTGGTTTTTGGGCCAAATGAGATTTTTGGCGTGTGTTGGATTTCAGGCATGTTGCATCATATGCATTCATAGTTAGTTGCTTTAATATTTTGTATATCGGGATTGGTTGGGTTATAACTTACCTGTGGTACCATTTAATGGTACTGCAGATTTTGTTGTTGATGCAGATGCCGAGCCTGAGGATTTGGCTCCGCCGGAGGAGTGATCTGGGATCACTCGGGTTTATGTTTCTATTTTCAGACTTGTATTATTTTATGGGACATTTGGTTTATATTCTTAAACACTTTGTATTTAGATATTTGTATTTAACTAAAATTCTAGTACTAATGACTTATGTATTATTATCCGTTGTGTATTTTACTGTGTACTGTTTACTTGTTGCACACAATTGGCACTTGTCGTTGGGATGCGTGACCGTGTTGTCATCATCCTGACGTCACGATTCTCGAGGCTTTTTGTACGTGGGAGTCGAGGCGTCACAATTGGTATCAGAGCAGTTCGTCTCTGGGTAAAGCCACATATCCCTTAGGTGAAGTACCAGAAATTTTTAAAAATTATGATTTAAAATTATTTTGGTTTAAAGTATGTTATTTTTAATGGTTTCAATTTATTATTTGTTGTTATCTTTGATTGGTTTTACTTTATTCTATTTTATTTTATGTTGTATTATTTCATTTAATTTGGGTGTTGCTTTTGCTCTTATTTAAATTTTGTCCGGAGACTTAAGTGGGGTTGAGGGTTATATTTTGGCTGAAAAATAGTTAGACCAAGGAGGCTGACTGATGTGGCCGAGGATGAGTTGCCTCGTGGTGACGGAAATTATGCCATAGCCAGGGCATTAAACAGAATGACGGAATTTCTCCAACACAATTTCCAGCCGCCCAAAGGAGATTTAAATAGAGCAGTTCAAGCTGGGTGCACCTATGAGCGCTTTCTATGCATAGGACACCTGCTTTTACTGGTGAAGAGGAGCCACTACTGGCTAGAAGGTGGTTAGAGGACTTGGAGAGGACATTTGAAGTTTGTGGTTGTACTGAAGCTCAACAAGTCTTATATGCAAGTTATATGCTACAAGGTAACACAGCTGATTGGTGGAGGACCAAGCGAGAGTTGTTAGTGATGGAGCTGGGATCTTTTGCTGCGGTGTCTTGGTAGCGATTCAAGAAAGAATTTGATGATCGTTTCTTTCCTATTTCTGTGAGATAGCAAAAGGCACGAGAGTTTGTAATTTGGTGCAAAGGAATATGTCTGTGGAAGAGTATGCCCGTAAATTTATAGAGCTTGGGCAATTTGCTACTCACTTGATTTCTACTGAGGAGATGCGAGCTGAGCATTTCTAGGAGGGTCTGTGACCTGAGATACGCATACAAGTGGCTTACCACCAGATTCTAAATTTCTAGCAGTTGGTTGACATGGCCACCATCGCAGAGTATGAGAATAGTTGTGTGGTGGGCTCCCCTCCAGGTCAGAAAATGCGGAGTTTTGCTGGTAAAGGTAGCAGTTCTGGGTCGCCTCAAAAGTTTGTGCAAAGGATTGGTGTCCGATCACAAGCAGCTTCTGGGGTGCGTATTGGGGGCCGAGCGCCAGTTTGTAGCAGGTGCAATAGAGCTAACGAGGGTGAGTGCCGTCAAAGTGGGACCACCCATTGTTATAAATGTGGTCAGTCAGGGCACTTTGCTCGCTAGTGTCCTAATCAATCTCAAGCAAGTCGCGGAGGTCGTCGTTGTGGAAGGAATAATCAGAAGCAAGTAGTGCAAGCTCCGGTGTATGCTGTGACTCCCGGGGACATCGCCTATGAGACTCCGGAGACCCAGGATGCCGGGGTGATTACTGGTATGTGTTTAACGTACTATTTGGAATTGATGTTTGGTGTGGGTTATTCTTTCTTTTGGATTTCATTGGTGTTTGTGCTTGCCTTAGGTAGAGTCCGTTTGTATGATTTTTATGCTTGTACTTTGTTTGATTCTGGAGCATCTCAATCTTTTGTGTCTGCCACTTTTACATAGATGTGCAACTTAGTCACAGAACCTTTATCGCAATCTTTGGTTGTGTCACTTCCCAATGGTGAGTTGGTGAGTTGGTGTGGTGTTCTAAAGTCGCGATGGGATGTCCTTTAGATTTTGGTGGAATGACAGTTGAGGCTGATTTAATTGTATTCAAGTTGCTTGGGTTCGATATTATTCTTGGGATGGATTGGTTGTACCGGTATTCGACGTGTATTAATTGAAGAAGTCGGGTTATTGGTTTCCAACCTTTAGAAGGAGATTATTTAGAATATGTGGGAAGTAAGTTGAAGGCGAAGTCGACAATTATATCTGCAGTGCAAGCGAAGAAAGATATAGATTGTGGAGCTGATGCATTTATGGTTCAAGTGGTGTTTGCGCCATCCGAGAAGAAGTCTTTAATGGATATACCAGTTGTAGAAGAATTTCCAGATGTGTTTGTGGATGATTTGCCAGGGTTACCTCCAGTTCGCGAGTTGGAGTTTGCTATTGATTTGGAACCTGGAGCCGCTCCTGTGCACAAAGCTCCTTATCGTATGGCACCGGCTGAATTGAAAGAGTTGAAAATTCAATTGCAAGAATTGGTTGACAAGGGTTTTATTCAGCCTAGTACGTTGCCTTGGGGAGCGCCAGTTTTGTTTGTTAAGAAGAAAGATAGTACTCTCAGAATGTGTGTCGACTATCAGGAATTTAATAAAGTGACCATCAAGAATAAGTATCCGCTTCCCCGTATTGATGATTTATTTGATCAGCTTCAAGGAGCAGCTATTTTCTCTAAGATTAACTTGAGATCAGGATACTACCAGTTGAGGATAAGGGATAAAGATATCCCCAATACTGCTTTTAGGTCATGGTATGGGCATTATGAGTTGAAGGTGATGCCTTTTGGGTTGACTAATGCTCCTGCAGTTTTTATGGATTTGATGAACCGAGTATTTCAACCTTATCTGGATTCTTTTGTGGTAGTATTTATTGATGATATTATAATTTATTCTTGAGACTTAGAAGAGCATGCTTATCATCTTCGTCTGGTGCTTGGGAAATTAAGAGAACATCAGTTGTATGCTAAACTTAGTAAATGTGAATTTTGACTAGAAGAAGTCAAATTTCTTGGCCGTGTGATTTCTCGAGATGGAGCGGCAGTAGATCCTACAAGGTAGAAGCTATTTTGTCATGGCCTCGTCCTTCAACGGTGCGCGAGATTCGGAGTTTCTTGGGACTTGCCGGGTATTATCGGAGATTTGTTGAAGGTTTTTCTCAATTATCCGGACCTCTCACTGCTTTGACTAGAAAGAATGCTGAATTTGTTTGGTCAGATCGATGCAATAGGAGTTTCCAAGAATTGAAGAAGAAACTGACAACTCCTGTTTTGGCACTTCCGAAGCCACACAAGCCGTTTGTTGTATTTAGTGATGCATCTAAATTTGGATTGGGATGTGTTCTTATGCAAGAGGGACGAGTTGTTTGTAACACTCCGTATTTTAGTATATTTTTAACCAATGATTATTTTAATTTATTTAAAAAAATTCATTCTCTTGTTTTAAAATTTAAGGAGTTTTAAAATATTATTTTATAATATTTTAAGTTGTGAAAATCATTTTAATGGATTTTCTTAATATTATTTATTGTTTTACATTTTAAATTGATCTTTAATTTAAATTGGCTTGTTTTTGGATTTTAATATTTTTATTGTTTTAATCGAGCATTTCATTGAGTTTGAATTATTTTATTTATCTAGTGGTTTTAAAATCTTTTTCGTTGGATCACTTTCGGAACCCAAGTTAAAAGGCTGGATCTCCTTTTTCTTCCTCCTCCTTTTCTTTTTCCCTTTTTCTTTTTCTTTTCTTTTTTTTTCTCTCTTTTCCTTCGGATTCCCCCCAGCCCAATACCTCTCTCTCTCCCCCCCACCGTGCGATTCAGCCTCTCCTCCCAGCCACCACCGCGCCGCCCTTGGCCGACACCTCCCAGTCTAAATGCCTCCCTGGCTGCCGGCGACCAACCCCCTTCATTTTCAAACCGTCCCGTGCCGCCGTGAGCCGCCACGCACGGTTTGAAGCCGCGCGGCCTTGTGTGCTCCAGCGCCGCCGTCGCTCCACCTCCGGCCACCATTTCTTCACCACTTCTTCACCGACCCTCTAGCAACCCAATGGACCCAACCCCAGTCCCTATCCGTCACCAGTGAAGCCCAGCCGAGCTCATCTCCGTTTTTCACTTCTCGGCCTTCCACCTCCGTTTCGGCCGCCACCCACGGCCAACCTTCGATACCATTAGCTTCACCACCTCCCATAGGCCCTATCCTATCGTTTCAAAGTCTTTGTTTGGCCCCGTGTAATTTTTGGGTTCTCTGTATTTTCGGCCACAGTGTTTTTACACTGTGGTATTGCTGTTTTGGCGCTTCCAGCTCTCTCGTGATCCTCCGAAAAATATATTAAAGCGCTGTAAGTATTTTTCTGAACATCTTTAAGATTTTAATATATTTTTGCACTAACTGGTTATATTGTGATCTGGTTGGTTGTTGGAAATTGTTATCGTGATTGTTTGGTTGTTGGATAATGGATTGATTGTTGGAAATTTACTGTTGGTTTGGTTGTTGAAATTTACTGTTGGATTGGTTGTTAGAATTTATTTTGGATTGGTACATTGCATGTGCACGCATATTCATGTTTGTAAAAATGAAAACCGGGATTTCATTTGTGTGGAAAAAAGGAAATGAGACTGTAGGGATGGTGGTAAGCAGGGACGGTGGTAGAGTCCCGCCTACGATTCTCACCTACGGTGTACGCGTAGGGATGGTGGTAAGCAGGGATGGTGGTGTTGTCCCACCTGCGATTTCAGCCTACGGTATACGCGGTAGGGATGGTGGTAAGCAGGGATGGTGATAGAGTCCCGCCTGTGATTCCCGCCTACAGTGCTCTATTGGATTTTTGTGTTGTGTGGGAAGGAACTGTAGGGATGGTGGTATTGTCCCGCTTGCGATTCCAGCCTACAGTATCCAATAAATATTTTTGTGTAAATCATTTTTGGAAAAATGATATTTTTGGGGTTGGTGCATATATGATCATATGCATGCATGTTGGTTGCATTAAATGTATTTTTATCTTAGAGATCGTTTGGATTATTACTTACCTGCAGTAACATTTTATGGTACCGTAGATTTTGGTGTAGATGAGGATAAGGACGATGAGCTTTAGGGATTGACTCCGTGGTTAAGTGGCATGTGGTTGCTGCTGTTTTGGTTGTGGGATTTGTTTCCCATGCGTATGAATTCAGTTTTATTATATTTTCTTGGATAACTGTATAACTTTCAGTATACTTGTATTTTGTTATTTTTGTATATAAAAATTCTGGTACTTAGTGACTTAATTATTATTATCCGCTGCGACTCTTTAGTGCTCTGGTGGCACATTGCACACACTTGAGCACGTATCGTTAGGATGTGTGACCCGTGTTGTCATCATCCTGACGTCACGATTCCCGAAGCTTTTTGTACGTGGGAGTCTGGGCGTCACATTGTTGCTTATGCATCTTGTCAGTTGAAAGTTCTTGAGAAGAATTATCCTACTCATGATTTGGAATTGGCAGCTGTGGTGTTTGCTCTTAAGATCTGGCGACACTATTTGTATGGAGAAGTCTGCAAAGTCTTCACTGATCACAAGAGTTTAAAGCATTTGTTTTCTCATAAGAATCTTAACATGAGGCAGAGGCGATGGTTAGAGCTGATTAGCGACTATCAATGTGAGATCAAGTATCATCCAGGGAAAGCTAATCTAGTTGCTGATGCCTTGAGTAAGAAGTCTCAGTTAGTGGATGATGCAGAGTTGTCAGGATTGGACTCTCTCCTTTGTGGGATGAAGAGACTGCTTATTGAGAGTTCGCAGCAGGAAGAATTGCTCTCTTTAATATTGGATGTTTGGGTCGTTGATTTTGAAGAATTGAAGACTCTCCAGAGAAGGGATCCTAAGTTGTTAAATATCAGGAAGAGAGTTAGGAAGTCTAGAGGACCTATGCACTTCAGTTTGGATAAAGATGGTGTTCTTCGATTTCGGGATCGAAGAGTGATTCCTCGAGATTCAGAATTTAAAGAGAGAATCATGGCAGAAGCTCATACAGCTCCTTATTCAGTTCATCCTGGAAGCACCAAGATGTATCGAGACTTAAAGAGGAACTTCTGGTGGGAAGATATGAAAACAGATATCGCCATATTTATTGAGAAATGTGATACGTGCCGTCAAGTTAAGGCTGAGCATCAGAGACCTGCTGGTAAGCTTCAACCTCTCTCTATTCCTGAGTGGAAGTGGGATGACATATCTAAGGATTTTATAGTAGGTCTTTCGAGGACTCCTAGTGGGAAGAATTCAGTTGGGGTGATTGTTGATCGGTTGACCAAGAGTGTCCATTTCTTACCTATTAATAATACCGACTCTTTGGGAAAGTTGACTCGGTTGTATGTTAAGAAGATAGTGCATTTGCACGGAGTACCCAAAAGTATTGTATCGGATCGAGATCCAAGGTTCACGTCTCATTTTTGGAAGAGCTTGCAGGCAGCTTTAGGCACTAAGTTGAAGTTCAGTACTGCTTATCACCCTCAAACTAACGGTCAGTCCGAGTGTACTATTCAGACTTTAGAAGATATGTTGCGGGCTTGTGTCATGGAATTCCAGAGGAGTTGGGAAAATCAATTGTCGTTGGTAGAATTTGCTTATAATAACAGTTTTCATGCTTCCATTCAGATGGCCCCATATGAAGCTTTGTACAGAAGAAAGTGCAGATCACCTTTGTGTTGGGATGAAGTGGGTGAGAGTAAAGTAATTGGGCCAGAGTTGATTCAAGAAATGAAAGATCAAATTCAGATTATAAGGGATAAAATGGCGGAAGCGCAAAGTCGTCAGAAAAGTTATGCTAATACGAGGAGAAGAGACTTATCTTTTGAGGAAGGCGATTAGGTTTATCTTAAAGTCTCTAATATGAAAGGTGTTAAGCACTTTAGTAAGAAGGAAAAGCTTAACCCGAGGTATGTTGATCCTTTTCAGATTGTGGAGAAGGTTGGGCTTGTTGCTTATAGAGTAGCATTGCCGGATTATTTCGGGGATGTTCATGATGTGTTCCATGTGTCGTCGTTAAAAAAGAGTTTTGGTCAACAAGAACAGCATTTTGTGGACCCAAAACGCATTCAACTTCAGCCTAACCTTACTTATGAAGTTGTTCCGACTCAAATTGTGGATTAGAAAGTGCAAAGGTTAAGGTCCAGGACGATACCTTTGGTAAAGGTGTCATGGGGTGATCCGTTAGCTCAAGATTTCTCTTGGGAGCAAGAAGCCGACATGAGAGAGCAATATCCGTATTTGTTTGGTTGACCCTGCCGGTATGTTTCTTAAGTCTGCTCTTAGTTGAACTTTATCCTTGTCTTAGTTTTAATGTTTGACCTTACCAATTTCGAGGACGAAATTTTATTTAAGGGGGAGAATGTAACATCCCGTATTTTAGTGTATTTTTAATGAATGATTATTTTAATTAATTTAAGAATTTGTTCTCTTATTTTAAAATTAGGGGAGTTTTATTATATTATTTTTATAATATTCTTAAGATGAAAAAAAAATTAATGGGCTTTTCTATTATTATTTACTTTTACATTTAAAGTGATCTTTAATTTAAATTGGTTTGTTTTTTGAGTTTAAAATTATTATTGTTTTAATTGAGCATTTTACTGTGTTTCAATTATTTTAATTAGCTAGTAGTTTTAAAATCTTTTTCGTTGGATCACTTTTGTAACCCAAGATGTGAGGGTTGAACCTCATTTCTTTTCCCTCCATTTTCTTTTTCTTCTTTTCTTTCTTTCCTTTCTTTCTCTTTCGGCCAACACTCACACTCGACCTCTCTCTTCCTTTTCTCTCTCTCCTTCGTGCATTTGGCCCCTTCTTCCCAGCCACCACCACCCACCACCGTGTCCCTCACCGCTAGCACGACTCGGTTCCCCAGCCACCGGCGACACCACCCCTCCATTTTCAGGCCGCCTAATGCAGCCGTTAGCCGCAGCAAACCTTGCAAAGCCGTGGGCTTCTCTTCATCCCACTGCCGTCGTCCAGCCACCCTTGGCCACCATTTCTTCACCACATCATCACCGGCCCTCTAGCAACCCAATGGACCTAATCCCAGCCCCGATCCATCACCAGTGAAGTCCAACCAAGCTCATATTCGATTTTACCTTTTCGGCCTTAAACAGCCGTTTCGGCCACCACCCACTGCCAAATGCCTCCACCATTAGCTTCACCGACCTCCATAGGCCCTACCCTACCGTTCCCAAGTTTTCGTTTGACCCCGTGTAAATTTGGATAAATTATGTATTTCGGCCACAATGTTTTTACACTGTGGAGTTGCTGTTTTGGCGCTTCCAGCTCCTCCGTGATCCTTCTAAATTTATTTTAAAGCGCTGTAAGTATTTCTCCAAACAAATTTTGAAATTTAAATATATTTTTTTGCACTAACATATTTTACTGTGTTCTGATTGGTTGTTCCAGATTGAGTTCGGGGAGAATTTGGGGGTAGATGGATTGAGGACGGAGTAATTATGTGTTGGTTATGTTATGATCTGGTTGATTGTTGTGGTTTGGTACATAAAATATTGCACGCATGTTCATGTTTGTAAAATGAAAACTAGGTTTTCGTGTAATTGCATTCATGATCATGTAGATATTTTAAAAATTAGGTTTTCATGTGGAATGGATTTTTAGGTGCCTGTGTATCACGACCCCAAGCCGAGATGGGGCATTATCTCGATGAAGTTCCTCTGGTCACTTGGGAGCGGAATATACTAAGTGACGTCCCCTAGGTTGTCATCGGGTGACAACGAGATCGGACGAGTTACGTGATGACTCCGTGGCCCTTCTGTTGGCGGGGGCTAGAGGATGACCTGGCCACGAACACACTGGGTGCGGAACTGGGCATTGCTCGTTATGCAGCCAGGACGTGCGATGGTCTATAAGGGAGACCATGGTGCATATGGATTAATGGATAATGGAAATAGCTGTTTTCTGGGAAAATAACATGAGTACGATTTTGTGTGATTTTCGAGGAACATGATGGATATTGATTTTTGGGCCAAATGAGATTTTTTGCGTGTGTTGGATTTCAGGCATGTTGCATCATATGCATTCATGGTTAGTTGCTTTAATAAGTTTGTATCTCAGGATTGGTTGGGTTATAACTTACCTGTGGTACCATTTAATGGTACTGCAGATTTTGTTGTTGATGTAGATGCTGAGCCTGAGGATTTGGCTCCGCCGGAAGAGTGATCTGGGATCACTCGGGTTTATGTTTCTATTTTCAAACTTGTATTATTTTATGGGATATTTGGCTTATGTTTTTAAACACTTTGTATTTGGATATTTGTATTTAACTAAAATTCTGGTACTAGTGACTTATTTATTATTATCCGCTGCGTATTTTACTGTGCACTGTTTACTTGTTGCACACACTTGGCACTTGTCATTGGGATGCGTAACCGTGTTGTCATCATCCTGACATCACGCATTTGATAAGCGTCGGTACCTGTCCAAAAGAGCACTGCTAAATGTTTAGTGGTGGTTTTTTACAGGCAGAACCGTCTACCGGTACTAGGTGGTCACTATTTTCCCAAAACGCCAGCACTTGAAAATCTCATTAACGGCATTTATTTACAATTTAGCGGCATTTCAAAAAACGTCGCCAGCTTTTCTAATTTAACGGTGTTTATCAAAACACCGCCATTAATTCGTTGCCATCTCATTGCATATAATAGAGGTGTTATAATAAACGTTGCTGCTAGTATGTTGCCGGTGAATCATATAAATTGGTAGCATTTTTTAAACGCCACTAATAGTACTTAGCGACACATTAAATACTTTAACAGTGTTATCACAAACGCTACTGCTAGTACATTGCCGACTCATCATATAAATTGGCAACATTTATTTAAATGCCACTAATAGTATGCTCGTGACACACTGTTTTAATTAATGGTGGTGTTTTGTAACTCCCGGTTAAACCGCATTATTCCTTTACCCCTTTCCCTCTGTAGTCATTTTTTATTTTAGAATTCTTTTGTTGTTCATTTTTTTTATTCCTTTTAATCATTTTTTTAGAGTTCTTTTGTTGTTCATTTCTTTATTGCTTTTAATCAATTTTTTTTTAAGAGTTCCCCACATGCACAGCATTTTCCCTCCTAGTTGTTTTTACTCTTAATCATTTTTCCCATTGTTTTTACTTTTAATTATTTTTTTAGAGTTATGTTCATTTCTTTATCCCTTTAAACATTTTTTTTAGAGTTCTTTTGCGAACGAGCTTCCCTGCATGCACAGTGATTTCCTGCCCAGTTGTTTTTACTCTTTCGGTGAATTATCATGTTCAATCCACCGTGAAAAATTCAACTTTAATATAAATCATTGCACTTTAGGAATGTGTGTCTTTTTTTTAAAATCCAATGTTTACCAATGATAATTCAAATAGTAAAAAATGAATGCTTTGTACATAGAGCATACAACATCGCCACTGCCACGATTGAGCCCAACAGTAGCAAAGCGCCGCTACACAGACCGACTACTACATCTCCTTCTCATCCCACACCGCAACAATCTTTCCACATCCATAGTCTCGGCAAGGCCACCACTCTAAGCACCTTTCCTCTCCCTCCACAGTAATTTATCACCCCATTCCACTACCAAGCCCCACAGTGCGCCACCGATTCCATGAACCAAGCCACATAAACGCCAATCCGTAGCCTTGGATGCACTGCTACCAACTTGTCCAACATGCAACACAACCCTATTCCTCCTCCATAGCACAACCCTTTCCACCGTGAAATCCAGCTAAAGAACCACACCGTCCTAACTCCTCCGCACAGCTCCTGCACCACCGTCGCCCAAGCAGAGTAATTATTACAAGTGGCCCCTGTTTTTACTCCTCAAAACAGAGGAATTATTACCCTCCACCGAGTGCCACCAAGCACCATCACCCTCACCCAAACTCTAGCCCGCTTGCGATTCCTGCCTACGGCACGAGTTGTAGGGATGGTGGTAGAGTCTCGTCTGTGATTCCAGCCTACAGTGCTCTGATAGTTATCCCTTATGTGGAGAGGAACCGTAGGGATGATGATAAGTAGAAATGGTGGTAAAGTCCCGCCTACGGTGCACGCGATAGGGATGGTGGTAAGCAAGGATGGTAGTAGTCCTGCCTGCGATTCCCACCTACAGCATGAGCTGTAGGGATGGTGATAGTCCCACCTATGATTCCTGCCTACGGTGCACGTGGTAGGGATGGTGGTAGAGTCTCGCATGTGATTCCTACCTACAATATTCGATAAATGTTATATTGGGCCATTTTCTAGGAAAATAACGGCTTATGATTTAATGGTTATGAGCACCATTTTCTAGGAAAATGGTTGGTTTATGTTTGGACCATTTTCTAAGAATTCTTTCCCATTTTGAATTATGTATTTTGTATTATGATGTTTTTTGGGATAACTGTATAACTCCTTTTTGTACTACTTTTATTTTGATAAATTTGTATTCAAAATTCTGGTACTTAAACGACTAGCTTTTAATTTATCCGATGAGTTCTTTTTTGTTGTATACTTTCTACATGTACACACACTTGACACTTATCGTTGAGATGCGTGACTATGTTGTAATCATCCTGACATCATTATTCTCGTGTTTTCGTACGTGGAAGTCGGGGTGTCACAAATATGGTACAGTGAAGAAAATGCTCATTTTCATCCAATTCAATTCCTCTGGAGTACGTTTGCACTTCTTCGAACTCTTGCCAAAGTGCACATCTCAAAGACAAGTTAGTTGATTGATAACCTCTAGTCCCGTTAAAAAAGTGGCGGTAAGCGATGATCTTCTTTATCATTCAACACACTTGTTTTCATTCTCCATATGTGATTCGGCGGTAAGAACCGACGATGCCCCCATATATGTATGCTTTCGACCGTAGGTCAACCACATAGAATCTGTACCCAGGTTGCACGTCGGACATGCCAATTTTCCTTTAGTTGACCACCCAAAAAGATTACCATACGATACGAAGTCATTGATTGTCAACAATAAAGTAACATACAACAAGAATGATTCCTTAGTAGAAGCATCATATGGAGCGACTCCATTTTTCCAAAGATCCTTCAATTCATCTACCAAAAGCTGCAAGTACACATCTATTTCATTCTCCGGTGATTTGTTACCAGGAATAATGAGAGACGTCATAAAGAATATCTCTATCATGCATAATCACAGAGGCAAGTTATACAGAACGAGGATCATTGGCCATATACTATAAGGTTTAGTCATATTATTGAAAGGGTTAAAACCATCATTGTTAGACCCAGCCAGACATTGCGAGCATCCTAAGCAAACCAACTATGCTCTTTATCAAATGACTTCCAAACCTCAGAATCAGCAGGATGCCTCATATTGATGCCACCATTTGGTCGTTGCTCTTTATGTCATCTCATATCAGAAGTTGTCTTTCGTGACATATATAGTCGTTGTAACCTTGGCTTAAAGGGGAAATGATGCAGGACCTTCTGAAGGATTGGGTGGTTATTGTGTGTGGTTGACATCCACCGTGAAGCTTCACATTTAGGGCACTTATTTAACTTATTTAAGTAGTAGTAGTGTAGTAGCAGTGTAGTAGTAGTAGTAGGAAGAGTCTTAAATGTCTTAAATGGACCAAGGGCCCTCCAAAAAGTAACGGCCAAATTCAAACCTGTAGCAACTCCTAGTCCCATAATCTCGACAGTTTTGCATGTCAACTTTCAAAAATTAGACAGGAAAACCTCCAAGATTGTAAAGATACATTGAACTTCTCTAGACCCTTGTAATTGTGCCTAAAACTTATATTTTCAAGCAAAATAAGTTGAGGGGCATCGAGCAGCCAAAACAGATATGTTGTTTAAACTACAGTAGCTAGCCACAATTATTTTTCTGCTGTCATCCCTCTTAGATTCATCTACCACAGAAAGCATAATTTTTTCATCCAATTATTTTTTTCCCATCACACTCTGGTAATTAGCCTTCACATTGTCTTTATCACTATAATCACAATAATAAAATATTAAACTTGTACTATGAAAGGTAACAGCTTTGTATATATTTAAGGCATTCTTAATCAACAATGATCTCCTAAAGTATAAATTGGCAGAGTTTCTAAAAGTGGGTGGGGGGAAATAGCATAAGATAAAAAAGGGTTGAGGCTTGAGAACAAATATCCAGCAATTGTAAGGTGGATACCATTCTGGAATATGGTAGGCTATAATACAAGTTTATATCTTATGGGGGAGCACCCCAATTTCAATTTGATAGAACTGCATGTCCAATTAATAAACCACAGCACAAAAACTAGTATCCAGTACGTCCAACAACAAGTACAAAACAAAAGACATTGATAAAAAGCGAAATCTTCCAACTCCTCATCGAAGCAAACTACAGATTGACTTATGGTCTTTCATTGCCCGCTTTTGGATCCTGCTCCATTATACGAAGTCACTGAAAAACAAATTCATTGCAATACCAACATCAATACCGAGTTCGATGTTTGAGATAAACCACTACCCAAACTTGTCCAACGCCATTGAAAAGGTGAGAGAAAGACTTAACGTTGAAATGAAGATCTTGCGAAAGGAGAAGCAAGTTATGAGAGGGCTTTTGGTGGGGGAAATGGAAACGTCAACAAACAGACGTAGGGTTAGATCGAGATGGAGATGTTGGAAATCAGAAAAGAAAACACCCAAAATGTCACTGGAAGAATAGGATTAATAACAAGTTTATTGCAGAGAATAATTTTTATTGTCATAATAGTATTATTTCCATTAGATATTTGTCGACGCACTAGACCAAGAGAATTTGTGACAATAAGATCGTCACAAAAGATCACAAAATCATCGTAATAAGTGAAGGCACTTCTCATGAAACCTCTTTAGCATAATTAGCAACAAAATTTTGCAACAACACCAAAATCGTCGCTATTAATTACATGATAATAGCGGCAAAATTTTTTGTGGCATTGACAAAATTGCTAGAAAAAGGCGATTTTCTTGTAGTGGCGCAGCCCAACAAGTTAGTACTAACCAGACCAGGCTGTGGGATTAAAAATGTAAAAAGAAAAAAAAAATAATAATAGTCTTCAAGCTGATAATTGATTACTTACCTGGTACAGTACTACTTATGTTTTAGTCATTCAGAACTTAATTATAACATGCATGGATATTGGAAATATACATGAGAACGTGCGAAAAATGAAAACTAAGGCACGAGAAAATTAGAAAATTTTGGCAGCAGAAAAGAAAATTAATTAACTAGCAGCCATTAATTATCGATCAATATTAAGTTTAAATTAAGGAATTAAAGTATATATTATGGGGATCATGATGGTCAATATCGCCATAATCTAATCTATCTGGAATGGTAATAATAAAGAGTATTATTGTAAAAAAAAAAAAAGAGTATTAATGTTAGTATCGATACAGGATCAGGAATATGCCGGCTTTATATATTCTTGTTGAAAAAAAGTAGAACCTATCAATAAAATGTGAGTGTTTTTTATGTACATATCAAATTTATTCATATTATTTTAAAAAAATACATGAAACTTGCACAGTTTTAAAACTGTATAATTCATTAATTTTTTATCGCTAGATTAGTTCAAGGTGGAGTTGATTGCACGCATATTTTATTCACGTACGGTGGTCCAAGAAACTGTTCTGAATAGCTAGAAATCGCACCTACCCATACTGCTAATTTATTACCCAGCTAGCTAGCTAGCTAGTTGCTGGGCATCAATCCTTCCTGAAATCTCACTTTTCTTAATTAATATATATAATCAATTTCTCAAGCTGATCATGATCCATTAATTGGTTGTCATTATGGTCATGACATCTATATATATCTCCTTAATTCCCCTCTTTTCCTTTCTATGATCTTTATTCTTTCATTCTTTCAAGCATATCACATTAATTAATATATGTATTTATATATTTATATATAGAGAGGGAGGAGAAAGAAAGTTCCCTACCAATCAAATTAGAAAGAAATGTAACAAAATTAATTAAATTAATTGGTAAAATAAAGTAAGATTCCTAAGCTAATTAATTAATTAATTAGTGACTATAAAATAATAAAAATAAAAACTCTTTCCCCGGCGGCCCTTTTGATAATTTTATCATCGCCATCATGACATGGTGAGTCTTTAAATGATTGAGGAATCAGAACCTGAGCAAGACAATGATATGGCTCACTAGCTAGCTAGCTTCTCTTTTTTGTGCATGGGGGATCCAAATCAATCCAAGAATATATTTTTTTTGAGGATCGAGCATTGCTTCTTGAAAAGCTTTTCTCCTTTTTATCACCTCTAAAGAAGCTGGTTGCATGCATGTGGGATTTGAATATCCAAACTAACTTATTCTCAGTCACTGGCCATGATCATCGATCATCTCTAGCTAAATATGTTCCTTTATATATGATGATGATGTTGTTCTAGAATATCGACTACTAACAATGCCGTGATGATCATCAACAGTTGCAAAGGAAATAAATTCGTACGTCGTCATGAGCTTATTTGCTAAACAGCTATATATTCCTGATCATGAAAGATTAATGGTTATTCTTTTGATCGCAAAATGTTGGATTTCATGACTTTATATATACCTCACGATCTTATATATATACCTCTTTAATTATGCAGTACCGACAGATACCCCAGATTGAGATTTCACTGTATACGTCCAAATCCTGCTTTATATATGCTTGCTTGTAAAAAAGACAAGTAGTAGTACCGGATCATGATCTATTAGTTAGGAGTATATTATTCATGTTTTGAGCTTTTTTGGCATGCATGCCTCGCTAGGCGGTTCATCTTCATGTTCTTTTTCTTGTTTAATTTCCTACTCACAATATAAAAAGAATAATATTATAATGTGTTATTTACAACTAAAATGATTATTTGTAAAGAGAATATATTTATTTTAATAAAAAAATTATTATTTTATTAAGAAATATATATATCGATCGATCGATCGATTTTATTATTAATATAGCTAGGTGGATGCATGCATGTCACAACCCATTAATTATATAATGCTTAACTCATCATGTCGATAATAATTGAAAACAATACCGGCCCCTAGATAGCTAGCCTAGGGTTCGAATTAAGGAGCTAGCTAGAAGATCGTCATGATCAACCGATTATACCCATTAAGGCCTTTTGAATAGAATTTTAATTATAATAATGTCACCACTTGGGAAGATTTGTAAAGCACACTCCCGGCGGCCTTTATATTGCATGCGTATTAAAGTAGTCAGAAAATTTATTAAGTAATCAATGAGGGCTTGCCGGCCTGCCCATGATCATGATAATATTCTTGATCTCATGTAGGATATTGCTTTTCCATAACATTAGTTTGTGTTAATTTATATCAATGAGTTAGTATACATACAGTCTTCAAATAGATCAGATTGTTCATGCAAGTCCATATAGTTATATTTAAAAATATCATTTTAAAATTCCAATAATATTATTTTTTAAATGATAATTTTTCTCATTTTATCCTAATTCATCAATAAGATTACTGCACACCCAGTCCCAGCCTCACTCATGACTGCAAATAGAATTTCTCTTATATCAATAAAACTAGTCAGAAGATAAGAAGTTAGGCTAACTAGACATTTGACCATATTACTATATCGAGTTATTTGTTACGAAAATAATTATTTATAATAATAATAAATTTATTTTAATAAAAAATAATCTTTTTAATAAAAAAAAATAACTAACTACAATTAAACAGTTTTTTATTCTAATTAATCGATGAACATGCTGCTCATAATTAATATTCATCCAAAAGATCATGGTATTAAGTGTTATTATTAAATCTCATGTGACGTTGATGGATGGAACAGTGAATCAACTTGTCTTGATGATTCCCGGTAGGAGCAAAACCACCCTAGATCTGCATCGATGATGATCTGTTGTAGGGCACAAAATTAAAGTAGGATTATTAATGACGATTGTTGATCATCATCTGGTGTCAAAGGTTTAATTCATACTAGTGGTTGTGGAAATATTAATATATCATGCTTTTTCTTCCAGATTAAAGTAGTCATGATCAGTCTATGTAATTATATAATTATATATATATATAAGTCAGCATATAGATAGATATATATATATGCAGCCTTTATTAAAGCTGTCCTGGCATATTGTATTAATTGGATGGTATTTACAGGACATCTACGTCTCCTAATTGTATATATGAAGGCCGAATCCTCCTTCAACATCTGTGTGACTATGACAATCAGTGATGGGATGAGTACCACACACATGCAGTACCAATTAAGAAGAATATTATTAAATCACTACAATTGAATGAAAGCATTACAATCGAGCTAGCTACATCATCATGTAATTATTATTATTCTTCTTCTTCTTCTTCTTCTTCTTTTCCAATATTATTCTTTTCCAACTAGACTCTAGCAAGCTAGCTACGGCCTGCAATTGAATCATGCATACATGATGCTCCTGGCCTGGCAAGAATATATATATAAATATATATTTATATATATATATATATATATATTAGGCATGCATTTCATTGCCATCATAGACAGTACTGATGGGGCACCATATTCATAAAACCATCGATGATTTTACTCGAGTTGAATAACAGCATGAGATACTTGTTCTTAACTAGCTAGTTCCACTTTAACCCTAGGAAAGGGATACTTGTTCTTAACTACTACTTGGTTCAATATTTCCCTTAATCAACGCACAGTCTTCTTCACAATTAAGGTGAAACATTGGGTCGGATCATGTACCCATTGTTCACAAGTTCCTTGAGTTCTTTCAACTCCAGTACTAATGTCAATGGAGAATTCAATCAGCTCCCTGTCTAAAGGTAGAAAGACTTATGGAAACTCCCTCACTATTGAGATATCTTCCGACTTATGCCCAATACTTTGTGCTGCCACCACTCAGGCAAGAAATGATCCATTGTAGTCTGTAATGCTGAGATTGATAATGGTGAAGAGCTCCTACGCACTGCATTCAATTGAAACTCTGCTTCTTCTATATCACTTCCTTCCTGTAACACTCAAAACAAATGTAATAGAGTTTTGCTACACAACCTCCTCCACACTCTACACTTTATATTTTTTTAAATTTTTAAAGTTTTTAATATTTTTTTTAAAATTTTTTTTGAATTTATTCTTTTTAAACTATTTCAAAATTTCTATTCATTATTCATATAATAAATATTTGATAAAAGAAAAAAATAATAAAAATTAAAAATAGTGTGGTGTGTAAAGATTATGTAAATAGTAAGAAATTGTAAAAATTTTCAATATAATATTGGGCCAACCAAGACTGCGGGGAGGTGCAGCCCTATTCTCTACCGTACAATTCCTGAGAACTGGCTGACAAGCCACATGATCTCCCTAGTGATAGAGTCAAGTGACTCGTATAACGACCACATCCAATATTAAAAGAGATGGAATATTGATAATTTTATTAGCTCTAAATTAGATTTAATGGGCTATTTTATATAAGCCCACGAGCTATAATTTATTGAGGGTGGTTAGGAATTCTTTATTAGAGCCATAAGCTCAAAAGATTATTTTAAGGCCTGTTAAGATTTAGTGAATGATTTTGGATGATAGATATAATGGGCCAATATTCTTGGGAAGCCCAGTTGAAGTTTTTTGGATAATTTTAAATAGGCCATGGGTCAATTTATTATGATGAATTATGAAACTTTTGTTAGTCTCAATAATTAGGGTAAAGCCCATTTAATTTTTATAAGCAAATAGGCCATCATCTATTTGATAATAGGCCAAATTAATTATTTAAAAGTCCAAAAGTATTTTTCGGACAAGTTCTCATTTGGGATTTAAGATTGACCTATTAGAGTTGTTTAATGCCCATGAAATTGTAGGCATGCCTTATAATATAGTTGGACTCACTAAATGGGCCAACCCATTTGTTAGAACTCAAATAAGGCCCCAAGAGAAAACTCTAGGACCCATAGGTCAAGCCCAAACTTATGAGTTGATTAGGAACTAAGATCAAGACCCATGGAAAAAGGGCCCAAAACTGTAACCCATTTGCCCAAAGGTGCCCACGACCCATTATAGAAAAACCTTGACCCGAATGGCCTAGATACAGGATCCGAAAACATGCTATAAAGCACCCAGCCACTTGGTTTCAATATCCACGCGTAACATAGTGTTGCCCTAGGGTTCTCACTTCAGGAGCAACCATGTAGCTACAGGATGAGACTTAGCACAGAGAGGCGAGGCAAGGCCTAGATCATGTACATAATTATTAAGTTATGATTTTTATAAAACAGGATTTGAGAAATTGTTAATAAGTGCTTCCGTAGATTCTCTTTTATATATTTAGTATTTTCATAAAGAATGACTTTGTTTATTTTATGGCATTTCACTATGAATGATAGTTTTTTAAAATGCAAGGTATATAGCATGTTCCTTCCCCCTGGATCTCAAAAATTAAGATTATTCTTAACCCTAAGGGGACAGGGTGTTACACTCGGTGCCCTACCATACTTACATGCATACTCACGTGATACAAAAGAATGAGTAACACCCGGAGCCAACAATACCAAAGCCAAACTACAAGATAATGGAAGGGTCAATGTATCCACATCATTAAACGCATCAGCATTGTCTTGAGTAAGAGCACAAATCCTATGTGACGCCCCCAGATTCCGCTTGGGATCGGACGGACATCCGAAGCGTCGGGACATGCAACACAAGGTTACCTGCCCCCGTTCATGACATATAAGATGCAA
>QEOT01005795.1:1193-54328 GCA_003123785.1 Pterocarya stenoptera
ATGGCTGAGCCTTTCTTGTTAGAGGATAGAATCTCGCCCTTCTTGGGTAAATTCAAATGTAATTCCTTTATTGCAAATGAGGTGCATGGCGGCAAAATCTGGCTGTTGTGGAATTCAGAAGTCTCGATACAATGGGTGGCCGGCTCAAATCAGTACATCATCGTTAAGGTAGAGGACAATGGTCAGGTTTTTCTTCTCTCCATCATATATGCAGTGAAGTGTAGTCAAATGGAAAGAAAAGCGCTTTGGACAGATTTGGAGATTACGGGGAACGCCACTCTCCCGTGGCTTTTCTGTGGGGATTTCAATATTATTAAAGATGATTCAAAAATAAGAGGCGGCTGCCCACGGCCTTTCTCAGCCATGAGAGAATTCAATCAGTGTGTCCAATCTTGCGGTCTGATAGATATGTGTTCCAAAGGCGCAAACATGACTTGGTGCAATGGTCAAGGCAGTTTGGCCTGCAGCTGGGCCAGGTTAGATAGATTCTTTATTAATACTAATTTTCTCAAGTCTTTCCCCAATGTTTTTTATCAGGTACTGGCGCACACTTCTTCGGACCACTCTCCTCTGATTATTAAGATGGGAGCGAACATTTTCAGGTATGGCCCTAGCCCTTTTTGCTTTCAATATATGTGGATTGACCACCCTGATTTTCATAGTTTTGTGGAGGGGGTTTGGAAGAGTGAGGGGTTTGGTTATGGGTTAGTTAGTCTTTCCTTTAAATTTAAAAGGGTCAAGGAGGCCTTAAAAGAGTGGAATAAAAGGGTCTTTGGTACGACCGACACTTTTATAAAAGCCTTAGAAGCACATATTGATTATCTGGATAATCGTCTTCAAGTCTCCTTTAACGTTGAGGATGATAAGGATCTCTTAAAATCCAAGTTAAACCTTTCAACTTGGAGGGATCAAAGAATACTTGGCTTGCTCACCTGACCAAGAAGAGTTGGCTTAAAGATGAGGACCAGAATTCCAAATTCTTTCTTGCTTATTTGAATGCCAAAAACCATAAAAGAGTGCAGAACATGTGTCTGTTTGATGGGACTGTTTTAACAACTCCCCTCGATATTCATAAATCTACGGCTGAATATTTTCAAAATTTTCTGGGTCACACTGGCACCCTTGTCCTTCCGGATTTGAATGACCTGGTTTTTCCTATTATTACTAATGATGAGAACTTGGCCATTGGCAGTGCCCCTACCATAGAGGAAGTTAAGGATGCACTCTTTACCATTCCCATTGACAGTAGTCTTGGGCCTGATGACTTTGGTTCTGGTTTTTTCATAGCTTGTTGGGGTCTGGTTAAAGACTACCTTTTTGCTGCCACTCAGGATTTCTTCCAGAACCACTTACTCCTTAGGTATTATACTGCCTCTGCTATTGTGCTTATTCTTAAGATGGACAAGCCTTCTGGTTTAGACAAATTTTGGCCTATTAGCCTCTGCTCCGTGGTTTTTAAGATCTGCTCCAAAATTATTGTGCCTCGCCTAACAGGTTTGCTTCCCAAAATGATCTTGCAGGAACAATGGGCTTTTATCCATGGTCGCAGTATCTTTGAAAACATCAGTTTAACCTAGGAAATGGCCCACTCCATCCATAGGAAATCGACGGTGGGAAATGTTTTGATTAAACTTGACATGTTTAAGGTTTTATGACCGAGTGGATTGGAAGTTTTTACTCCATGTCTTGAATAAGTTTAGTTTCTCTCCTCATATTTGTGCTTTGATCAATGCTTACATTTCCTTTCCGTGGTACTCAGTCATGATGAATGGTACTACCATGGGTTTCTTCAAAGGGGAGAAGGGTCTTAGACAAGGGGATCCTCCATTACCTTACCTTTTCATCATTATGCAGGAAGTTCTCTCCCGTCTCATTAAGAAATACTTTGAGGCTGGTAAAATTGGTCGTTTCACTCAAGCAAAAGGGACCTCCCTGATCTCCTACCTCATGTATGTTGATGATATTGTTATATTTGCGAGTAGTGGCAAGAGATCTATTCAAGGTCTTATGGAGGTCTTGAACAAGTATGAGGTCTAGACAGGTTAGATTCTTAACAAAGAGAAAAGCGCCATTCTTTTCTCTAAGAGAACTATGGCTTCCAAGAAACATTCCCTCCTTCGCCTCACTGGTTTTACTGAGGGTCAGTTTCCTTTTTAGTACTTGGGGGTGCCCATAGTGGATGGTAGGTTGAAAGCTTGTGATTTTGGTGACCTGCTGGGTAAAGTTAAAAATAAGATTGCGGGCTGGAAGATGAAATTGCTTTCTGTGGGTGGTAGACTTACCCTTTTGCATCATGTTTTAACTAGTATGGTCACCTATCTCCTCGTTATGTTGGAGGTTCCCAAAGTGGTGATTGTTAGTCTTAACAAGCTTTTGAGCTCTTTTTTTTTTTTTTTGTGAGTCTGAAGGCAAAGGTCATAGTAAATGGATTTTTTGGAAAAATATCTGCACCCCCACTGATGAGGGTGGGCTTGGGGTCAGGGACTTTGGGGATGTTCAGAAAGCTTTACACATGAAGCTTGCCTGGAATCTTATTAAGGGAAAGTCTCTTTGGACGGATTTTTTTAGAGGCAAATATGTCAAAGGCACTCACTTATCGTTGTTGGAGCCTTCTAAAGGGATTTGTTTTTGAAAATCGATTGTCCGCAGTATTATGAAAGTTCTCAATAGTTCCAAATGGGCTGTGAGAGAGGGAAACATCTCCTTTTGGTATGACAACTGGGACACAGGAGGTCCCCTTTATAGTCACCTCCCTGTAACTACTCATCCTCTGCTTAAGATTAAGGACTGTCGTATTGATAATGGGTGGGGCATGCCCCTTTTGAATAGTTTAGTGGGCCACCAGAAAGCGAGTGAGCTGTATGAGTATTTAACTCGACGGAAGGAGGGCAATGATGTGCTAGTTTGGACAAGAGACACGGAGGGCAATTTTGCTACCAAGAGTGCCTGGGACTGCATTAGGGTCTGAGCGCCCCCTTTATCTTGGGCATAGTGGATCTGGCATGCCAACCTCCCTAAAAAGATCTCCATCATGATGTGGAAGGCCACTAATAACTGCCTTAGTGTTGATGATAAGATAAAGATGGTGGGCATTTCTATGGCTTCCAAATGCAACTGTTGCCAAGTAGGTCATACTGAAGATTTGAATCATGTTCTCTGCACGAGGACCTTCCTAGACATGTATGGCGGCTAGCCGCTACTCATGTTGGGGTCCACATGCCTCTGTTCCTCACTTGGAAGGAACATACCAATTTCTAGTTTCGCTGCGCGAGTAGCTCTTCCCAAGTTCGTATTATTCATGGTCTTATTCCTTCTATTATCTCCTAGAAACTTGGAAGAGATGCTGTAAAGCCTGATATGAGGACAAGGGCCATACGGCTTAGTCAGTCTGGCACGCTTCTAAAGTCTAGCTCCGCTGTATCATGGATCAGATCATGAAAATTTCCTCCGTCTCCAACAAGGATATTGATATCTTGAATAGACTGGAGATCCATGTTTTGTCCCCCAAGCCGAAGAGGATTAGGGTGGTAAGTTGGACCCGACCTCAACAGGGTTGGGTTAAGCTTAATACTAAAACATATTGCTGGAAAAAAAAATGATTAACTTGCAATTAATTTATAACTCTATTTTAAATAAAAGGTAATTATATAAAATTGAAATTATTATTTTTAATAAAATGACAAGATTATCTGAGTTAAATATAAAATGACTTAGAAAATTAGCACCAGCCAGAATCAAGCTGACAGAGGAATGCCATGCGAATTTTTCAGCATTAATAAAAAGTAGACAAATATGCTAAAATGGAAGTTTTCCAGTGGATCAAGCTAGCTAGGGATCCAAATCTGCCCAAAGGCGAAGATGAAAAAGGGTACTGATAGGGCTACTCATTTACTACTTATAGTGTATTTGAAGTTTTTTTTTTTTTATCATTTTATTTCAAGTATTTTTTTTTAACATCTTTAATCATTAAAAAAAATTAAAAATATATATAATTTTACTAATAGTCACTTTCTTAACTATAAGTAATATTAAAAATTAAAAAAAAATCAAATACAAAAAGAGTAGTAAATGGATAGTAAGATGGTAGTAACCCTATCATTTTTCAATGAAAAAACCCATAAACATACTTTACCATCCTTAGTTCCATTGTTCAGCGCCGAAACTATGGCCCTAAATAGTCTCACGTCTAGTAATGTTGTTGTTTCTTGGACTTGCCCACACTTTAGGTACCACCTGAATAGTGAATTAAGATGAAAGTTGAAAGTTGAATAAAATTTTATTTTCTAATTTTATTTTTGTATGGAAATTTGAAAAAATTGAATTGTTTATTATATTTTGTATGAAATTTTGATAAAATTATAATAATGAAATGAGATGAAACACTTTCTATATCCAAACCGTGCCTAAAGCGGTACAAATCAAATATTTACCGATGCCTATATGGGCTATATACACGAAGAGTAATGATACATGTACAATCTTTTTTTATAATTTTTATACAAACATGTTTTAAAATGAAGATATTTATATAAAGTGATGTTATTTTTATAAGTTATTTTACAAAAATGCTCATAATTTAAAACATAATTATATAAAATGTTCTAAAAAAAGTTGTATCTCTATCATTTTCCATATCCGAAACTCTCCATTATCTTTAAAGGACATTGCTAGGGTGACCGAATCCTGTGTCCCCAAGTATATCGAATTTATTTAGTTTTAAAACATTTGTGTGTACGTTTTTTTAAATTTTTTTTTAAAAAAGAGCAAACACAAATGTTTAAAAAACAAAAAATACAAATATACCTATCGGTACACTTGGGATCACGGGGTTCGGAGAACTAAGCATTATCCATTTGTCAAGGCAAGACATGAAATGGCCACATACAGGCCCATCACTGCTAGCCTTAAATTTGAGAGCTAGAAGCCTAGCGCACATTTAAATATTATTTTTAAATTATATTTGCAAAGTGGTGGTTAAGGCATCTCCTCTTGCCGTTGACATGATGGAACATATGATAAAAAATCAACCGACATGCAAAATTGAAGTTATTATCTTAACCTTGTACTCGTGTCATCCAAATTGAAGAAAGTGCACGCTAGAGACTCTTAAATAGAGAGACTGTCATGTTAGGCTGTCAAGTACTGTGTCAAGCGACTATCGCCTGATCGAGGTTATAAGATATCTCTTGTCACACTTCTTTTAATTTCATGAAGTTTTGTTTAAACTAAAAAAACGAGACGTGAAGTTAGGACTGCATCTTTAGATATATATGTTGCATTGCATTTGGAGTTCTATAGTGTTATATTTGCAAATTCAGTCACTAGCTAATAAAATGATCTGTTCAATTTAATCTACCTGGGAAGACTCGAGTGCCCTCTTCTTTTCTACGTACATTCATTCATGCATGCTAGACACTCAAGACTAACTACATCAGAGCACATCCCAGTATAAAACTCCTGCAAGCAAAATGACAATCAGCAACAAGATGTCAATCAATCAAGATATCAAGTAAATCCTATACACAGTAGTATTGTATTGAGTGGAGTTCTCAAGCATTGACGTACGTACAGCTAGACTATCTTCCAGTCTTTTTATTTTGGCCAAACCCTACCTTTCATGTATCGTTTTCATGTCCAAAAAAGGACCCAAAGCCACCCCCATTGACTCAAACAAGTATATGTCTCTGATTCTGACCCACTGTTCCAGACCCAGTCAAAACCATTTGAGTCTTCTCGAGGTAAGCTTTTAGGCCTGCAGTGTATAACTGCACCCGATCTGCCAACAAATGCTTCACAAGGAAAGATGACTAGGACTAATATGGAAAGAGGTGCTCTCAAAGAAGAGATAGTGGAGGAAATTTCTGGGGTTTATAATAAGCCTGAGTTAGTTTTAGGCACAAGAAAGAAGTAGGGCATGTGTTTTGGGTCAGAGTTACAGAGTGGGAACAGTCCTCATCTCAGAGTCATCCTGTCAACTTTCAAGAGACGAAGATAAGTGCTTTCAAGTGCTAAAAAACAAACTCGAACCTCCCTTTAACCAACGGTCTCTCACCCGCACTTCCCCTACCATAAATGATCGATGAACTCAAGATAACACATTTAAGAAATGGAAAATACTTCACGAGATTATACAAAAATATACCCACATACCTAGTTTGATGTGATATTTTATATTGTAAAGTTATTTTTATTGTGAAGTAAATTTAACAAATTCTATGAATTCATGTCAATTTGTATGTTTGCTTTTATATATTCTTTGTGTGTCTATAGTAGTATGGAAATTATTGTTACATGCCTTAATAAATTTTATATAAATAAATTTACATTAGATTTACTTAATAATAAAAATATAAGTACTTTATGTACTGTTACAATCCTAGATAAAGAAAGAAAGTATTGTTATAGTCCTAAATAAAATTTTATAAAAATAAACTCACAAATTGATATTAATTCACGTGATAGAAATGTAAGGATAATTAAAAGACTTCAAAAAGATAAATATGAAACTGTATTACCATTTTAGTAAATAATAAAAATTAGAAGTTTAGACCGAAAATTAATTCTCCAGGCAATAGAGTTTGAACTATTTTTCCCTTCCCTCTTATATAACTCGAAAGTTATGTTTGGATCTTAGAAAATCTATGAGAGAAAATGAGGGTAATTTTCAATGTGCTTAAGAAGTACTCTCTTCCTTGCAATCAATTTGTCCGCGATCAAAGAATGTTCTGATTTCGATTCAGGAGCATCTTCAATATTTACTACTGAAAAACGCACAAGGTACGAACATGTGAAGGATACCATGATCCTCGCATTACAAGAACAATATAAATCAAAATACTTCTTTTAGGATGGATTTAGGGCTAGCTTAGATGTATCAGCTACATCCTCCTCATTTCTGATCATCAGAATTACTCTTAGGTCTTGTTTGGATTTAGAATTCAACTCATCTCATCTAATCATTACAATTTTTTCAAATTCCTAAATAAAATACAAATAATTCAATTTTTTTAAGTTCCAAAATAAAATAATATTAAATAATATTTTATTCAACTTTTAACTCATTTCATCTCAATTAACTATCCAACCTCCTCGTAATAGATGTTCGAAAAAAGAAAGAAATTTTTTTAACAAATGAAACCCAGAATCTCGACTGATCATCACTAAGTTAATTGACATTGAGAAATATTTGGCTCACAAAAAAATCTCATAAAATTATTAGA
Organism: Pterocarya stenoptera; assembly: GCA_003123785.1. NCBI lineage: Eukaryota > Viridiplantae > Streptophyta > Magnoliopsida > Fagales > Juglandaceae > Pterocarya > Pterocarya stenoptera. The sequence continues at coordinate 8,414 of QEOT01005795.1, forward strand.
TATGAAACATTGATATGGTTTATTATGATAAATTAGATTATAATTTTTTTTCTAAATTAAATCTAATATATTTAGCCACATTAACTTGTAAGTTTTATTGATGTCTAGGTACCCTGGTTGTGTTATTTTTTTCTGAAAAAAAAAGATCCACTATCTACCATTTTTTCATGGAAAGAAATTGTAATGTTAGATTAAATTATAGAGTGTGCAAATCTCGTATAATTATTTTGAAAAAATGAGATCAATTATTTAAAAAATTATTTTTTATGTATGTTCTAGATTTATTTACTTTTTTTTTTCAAATAAAACGCGAGAAAGTTTATCCAGTATTACTGACTCAAGGCAGAGGATTGTGGGAAGGTAAAAAGATAAAAGCATCCATTTGAACTAAAAAACAAGCTAAACTCTTCGAGTTTTGTTACTCATCATCCTTATATATCATACATATTTTTATTTTATTTTATTTTTCTTTCTAAATTAATTAAATTTTTTTATTTATCATCCATATAATATATATATATTTGGTGAGAGGAAAAAATAAAAAAATAAAACATTATATGTATTATGTAGTGTGAGACTATGAATATGATTATTATTTTATTTATATTTTTACCACCTGTAAACAAATATTTGAACCAAGAAATTGAAAGAAATCTTGATTACGTGATGTCATGGCACCCTTTTCCAGACCATGATTTGGAGACAGCAAAAACAAAGGTGCATGGAGTAAACTAGGTTTGAATTAATTTTCTTCTTCTGTACAAGTGTTTATGGATTTCCGTGATGATGTCAGGGAGCAACAAAGGCAGCCGCAGTGCAAAAGCAGAAGCAGAAGAAACAGAGATGCAGTAATAATAAGAACAGGCTCGTCAGGAGAGAGAGAGGAGGTAGCAGCAATAACATCCGAGCCATGTAGAGAAAGATTCTGAAACCAGTGGTGTCTGCAAAAATACCTTTTGAAATTATCAGCCCAACAGGAACAAAACCTCTTTTCTGTGTCTCTGAAATCACCCAAGTTGTTCTTCCCTCTTGTTCTTGTTATCTTGGTCTTTCTAAGGATTTCTATTTTCTTCTTGTTCTATTTCAAAAATGATGAGTGCAAGTGCAAGAAATAGGTCTCCTTTCACATCAACTCAGTGGCAAGAGCTTGAACACCAAGCTCTTATATTCAAATACATGGTCTCAGGAATACCAATCCCACCTGATCTCCTATATGGCATCAAAAGAAGCTTGGACTCTTCAATTCCTTCAGGGCTATTCCCTCATTGTCCCAGTAAGCATGTAGCACATATTCTCATAGTCGTATGCTTTTAGCTCGGTTTCGCATATATTAAATATGGTGATAATTTTAAAATATCTTAACTGATATCTCTTTTCCTTTATGTGGGGGGCAAATGAAAATTTTGGGTGTCTGGGTGTGACTCTGGCTGCAGTTGCCTGGGGATGTTTTGAGATGGGAATTGGCAGAAAAGTAGACACAGAGACAGGAAGGTGCAGGAGAACAGATGGGAAGAAGTGGAGGTGCTCAAAGGAAGCATACCCAGATTCCAAGTACTGTGAGAGACACATGCATAGAGGCAGAAACCGTTCAAGAAAGCCTGTGGAAGTTACCTCAACTGCCACAACCACCACAAACCTCTCGCCACCCATCGCATCAACCAACCGAAACCTTACCATAAACACCAGCCCTACTCCCACAACCTCTTCTTTCTCTGTCTCTCCCCTACCTTCTTCAGTGAGCTCGGAAATCCATCCCCATCACCATCCTTACCACGAGAGCACTCTTTATCCCTTCCTTTATTCACATTCCTCCTCTTCCAGACCTCCAGTTTCTGGTCGGTTTTCTCAAGATAACCCTACCCATCAACTATTTTTGAACTCCAGATCTTATTCTCAGGGTGATAAAGATTACAGGTTCGTGTAACATACAATAAAAACTACTTTCTTCTTCTCTTTTACATTTTTCTTTTTATATAGCTTTTGTGGTTGGTGACCGTTCATGCAAATAGTTGCTTTCATGGAGCAAGGCCGGAGGGTGTGGATGAGAGAGCTTTCTTCCCAGAAGCTTCAGGGACCGACAGAAGCCTACCTGATTCATATCAGAGATATTTAACAGTGGACTCCTATAAAGGTTACTCCCACACACAGTTTCAAAGTCCTACTGATAGTGCAAAGCAACAAGAGCAACATTGCTTTATTCTGGGTGCAGATTTCAAGTCACCGGAACTAGTTAAAACTGAGAAGAAAGCGGAAACCCATAAGCCACTGCACCAATTTTTAGGAGAATGGCCACCAAAGAATACAGATTCCTGGCTTGATCTTGCATCTGATTCTAGAGTCCCAACAGGTAATTTCATCGCAATGTTATTTTCATTTCTATGAATTTTGCCTCTTAAATACCAGTTTTTAACATACATGTCACTTCTACAGTTTGATTTTTTATCAGTACTTTTTCTTGGAGCAGGTGATTGAAGTCTCAATACAATACTGAATATTTTGATCATGCCAAAAGAGTCCTTGTTGGTGGGTCAATACCTTCTCGTGGCCAGGGGAGCTTTCTTTTGCTAAAGCTGTTTGAGATGAATAAAGTAGGGTCACAGGGAGGATTTGTGTCTTTTGCTTTCTTGATAAATATATCCTCCTTACAACCTAGAGAAACCTTTCTGGGATTTGTAGACCTGCTTGTTTCAGTTTAAGCATCTTCATATGCTTTGGGTTCTTTAACTTCTATAATGAGTAGTAAAATCAAGCATCTTTTCGTATGGATCGTGCATATGCCAAGTTTTGTCTTGTTTTTTTTTATGCCAAAGTTCATAAATGTAAACCCATTCAAATAGCATGAACAGTGACTTGGCTTAAACACCAGCATCGAGATGGAGCCCCTTGTGTTTAGCAAAGGGTTCGCATAATTAAAAAATCGCTCCGACACCAGTTGTTTCCCTTTTTTTTTTTTTGGATGTGCTGCTAAACACACTGAATTCCTAGATTCTATTTCTGTTTATTGCTTTATAATGAGTCATCATGTGCTCGTTTATCCGCCATGCCAGTACGCTAGCTAGTTTCATCCTAAACTTGCATTGCTTTTGAGAAAATAGCATTCAATTACTAGACATTCTGATGTCAAGATTTGCTTGTATCGGACAGACACAAGCTCCATTCACGAAGGATTTTACACATGCAATCTCGCAATTATAATGTTAAAGACAACTCTTTTAGAAAAATTGTATGTACATGTACTTAAATTTATCATTGTCCAGCACATTTAAAAAAAGACAAAAAATGCTATATACTAAATAATTTCCAGCCATTCAATTATCCCATGTGAACGTATTTAAAAAATAAAAAAAAAAGGGATAAGATTTTCATGGAGATCACGCCCACACTGAGTTTTTACATGAAAAAGAATAGGCTTCGGCTCCTTTGGAAAGTGAAATGAGATTAGATAGTTTTAGATGAGTTGAATAAAATATTATTAGAATATTATTATTATTTTAAGATTTGAAAAAATTTAATTATTTATTATATTTTGTGTGAGAATTTGAAAAAATTATAATGATGAAATAGGATAAGATGAGTTAAGGTGAGATGATTTCTGAATCCAAACCAGATAATACGCAAGTCAGACTGAGGAGTGAAGACATAGTCTTTATAGGTTCGTTTGGATAATGAGATGAGATGATATAGTTTTAAATGAGTTGAATAAGATATTGTTAGAATATTATTTTTTTAAATATTATTGTTGTTTTGAGATTTGAAAAAATTGAACTGTTTATTATATTTTGTATGAAAATTTAAAAAAATTATAATAATGAGATAAGATGAGATGAGTCGAGGGTGTTTTTAAATCCAAACGGACCTTTCATATAGCCAAAATTCTCTATTTTTCTGTTGAGACTGGAGCTTTGAACGTGCAAACTTAAAACCAATCGCGGCCAAATAAGGAGTAGCAACGTCAAAACAAGTAGTCACACTGTACTGTAGTATTCCGAACTGAGTATTGAAGGTTGAATAGGATCTGTTATTTGACAATGAGAAATTCCTGTTCTTAAAATGATTGTAATGGACTTCGATTATAACATTACTATATTTATTTTTTAGAGTTTTGGTCTATGTATAATATATGAATTATACCTCTCTTGAGTCACTGTAGTAGATGTCTCAGTCAGCCACTGCATAACCGGTAACCCAGCAACCATGGCAACGGCGACCACCCTATGCCCCTTCCCAGCCGATACGTGCACACGGACACATCCATGAACAGTGGAACGTTCCACTGTTCACTTGTTCATGGGTGTGTCCGTGCGCACGGACTTACCTGGATCTAGCATTTTTGCTCAGCTGATTGTACTCAAATGGATAGATCATTCAGGCCATCTTACTGATCTACCAATATTATCAGAACAATTATGATAAGAACAGTGTTTATTGCCACAACTTTGTTTCAATCTTTTTTATCGGTTACTTAATACTCATGGGATCGTGCACAAGATCGTATGGCCTGATAATTTATGTGGGATTAGTTGAAAGACTGAAACAAAGTACGAACTTTATTTTTCAGAAAAATGTTCATATATATATTATAAGATATGATTTAAATTTCCCTTAGACGTTACAGATATTTCTATTACTTAATGTTTCGGGTATATGAAAACTTAATGATCACCTCGTTCACTTGCGCCCATTCAATTATTCATTGCTGTAATTATCAAATTATGGAGGAACCTTTGGACTTAAGTCTGTCTGCAGCAGTGGAACAGACTAGTAACTCCTCTGTCTTGTCCCAAGGACAAGGGGCAACGTGTTTATTGGCACCTTCTCGTGGGCAGATTATTTCTATTCCATTGGAGGATCCTGCGTTACTAAGTCGAGTAATATTATACACAATATTCTCATTTTATTTTTATCTTGCTATATAAGATATGACATATTTATTATTATTAGATAATAAAGAATCATTCAATAAAAAATAATCAAATAGTAATAGATATCTATTTTTATCTCGCTATATAAGATATGACACATTTATCATTATTGAATAATAAAAATCATTCAATAAAAAATAATCAAATAGTAATAAATATGGATGATTGTGTGAGATATATAATTTTTCTATTTCAAATGTCAGCCTGTATTGATCACCATTCCCTGCTGACACGAATGTTTCCATCTGTAAGTCATGCAACTGCTGCAAAAAATCCCCTGCACACCTACAGCTCCAAGAAAGACCTAGAGGGCTACAACATAGCTCATCCCCCAAGTGTGATGGCAAACACAAGCTTGGACACTGTAGTTTTCCAATTAACACATAATTCTTACCATCCATTATACATGGATTTGTGTCTAAATACAGGATCCATACTGCCAAAGCGTCCAAGAGCAGTAAACATCCTTGAAAATAGAGAGATACTTCCTCTCCCACATACCTTTTTGATGTAAGCTCTTTTCCTTCCAAGTTCTTTTACAACTGTTGAGAATCTCTTCTCCTGGAGAATCGAGCCTACATGGCCAAGCAGCTAAGGCCACACGGTTGTGCTAGGAGATCCTAAAGCCATCTCCCTAGTGGAGGATTGCTAGGTATTTGGATTTCATTATAACTCTCAACCAGTACGAAACAATAAAATTGATAACCATCGGTCCCAGATGTTATGATGAAATTTCGTCCAACTACAAATTTTGGTGAAGTATAAATACATATTAGTAGAGGACTAACCACAGGCTAACAAAAACATTCCTTCTGATGGATCCACATGGTTTTAGAACAGTAAATGGTGTAAAAGCAACTCAAACAATAGTTAACATGAAACTTCACTCAAGCTTGTATACCATGATGGTGATACCCATTCTGATAAGTGATGAATGTAGGTAGTGTATGGCATCCTACAATGCTCAGAAATAGAGAATTTCTTGCTCTTTATAGTATTCTAATAGGGCTCCAATTGCATTGACTAGTTTTTTTAGAATACAGGCCATATGCCTTGGGCCTTTCATTAAAACATTACAAATGGTATCAAAGCATATCCTAACTAGAGATGTGAGACTTGAGTCGTGTCATCTACAATGGACTGACCCAACACGGATATCGAGAATATAAGGAATGGAGATTGTGATACCCTATTTTAATAAGTAATAAAAGTAGGTAGTGCATGAAATCCCACATTGCTTGAAAAAAAAAATTATTGCTCTTTATAATGTTCCAATATATCTTCAATTATATTATTGACAGTATTTTTGAAGTAGAAGTCATATGGGTTGGGACTTCCATTGAGGCATTGCAATGACTAACAGCTCTAGTCATGATTCAAATCCTTACATGTAAAAGATAAATCATTAAGGAACATTAAGTCATTTAAGAGCTAATCACTTAAAACATCATTTGATGTATAAATATCATTAGCTATCGCTCATTAATGTGTTTCAGGCGAAGGCTATATATATACATGATAAATGGCAGAGAGTTACTATTGATACTTTGTAGGAACGCTACAAATTAAGTTCACAGTTTAATGAAGAATGATTCAATATTTGAAAGCAAAGGACCCGGGAGGTGACAATAAGATATTCTGTCAGAGTTTACAATAGAATGAAAAAGAAGTAGCAAGAGGACCTGGCAGATGAACCTGTGTCGCAAGCTTCTACTCATGGAAGATTTTCCACTAAATAAGCTTGGTCTCTTATTAGTAGAGTCCATGAACAACACGTGTGGTGGAGCACATGGGCTTGGCACAAGGCGGTACCCTCTAAAATGTGAATCTTTATGTGGAAAGCCTTCAGGGAGGGCACATCTTTCGACGACAGTATTCAAAAAATTATACATTCAGCTTGCCTCATGCCGTGATTGCTGCTCTAAAGCACCATGTGAAACCTTGGACCATGTTCTTTTCTCAAGTGGGATTGCAAGTTATGTATGGCATTATTTTGCAGGAAAGGTTGGACTCAATCGGGGGGGAATTAGAAGTTGGAGGGAGATGGCCTATTGGTGGTACAATAAAACTAACATGGGGAACCAGGCCAGTCAGCCTCTTGATTGGAATTATTCCTTTATAAGCTGGGGATTGTGACTTGAAAGATGCAATGCTCAAATTGATGACAAAAAGGAAGGAATCAGTTTGTCATAAGAATAAACAAGCACTGACAGATGGAGTAAATAAGGTATCAATTCGGAAGCACTCAAAAGAAGCTGATTCTTATGTACTTGTATTGAGATAGTTGGGCATGCAGCCTCTTCCAATGAGGTCTCCTAAGATGTCACAATAGCATTGGTTGAAACCAAAACCTGCTTTGTTAAGTTGAACGTTGATGGGAGTAGTTTCGGTAGCGTGTAGGTTGAGTGTGGATGTGACAGGTGGTTTTCTGGCTGCCTTCTCTAGACACTATGGCTGGAATACCAACACCATGGCAGAGGCACAGACATTTCTGGATGGACCAACATGTGTCAAGAACTACAGCTGTGTAAGGTAGAGGTGGAAACGAACTCCACGATATTGGTTAATTGGTGGTCTCTATGAGGTTCACCACCGGTCGGTGAGGGGAGTTCGGGAACAAATTTGACAATTAGCAACTTCCTTCACCATAGTTCTCAAGCATACATATAGGGAGGTCAGCCAAGGGGCTGACTGATGGGGCAAGCAGGTGTACAGAAACTTGTTCTAATACTAATTGCTTTCCAAAAGAAGTTTTATAGGAACAATGAGGCTAGATAGAACGGGCCTGCTCACTATACATCGTAAATGATTTATGGTTTTGGTTCACTTATGGGAGTACATAGGGTTTGATATAGGTGTGTGCATTTCGGTTATGAGTGCCTTAATATGCAACCATGATATTACTCCACCACAAGCGAGGTTTTAACAAAATTGAGGGATATTGTCCAGAGAGAGAGGTAGCAAAATCAACCATTGTGAAATCAACAAAGGTGCAGAACGATTTGAATAGTTTTATGCTAAAGCTATACTAAAAACTTAAGCCATTTCGATATTGGGTTGTGACAACAAAAGCATCTTTCATCTCTTTATGACTTGACTTAAATTAAATCTCAGATTTGTTGCCTTTTCCTACTCCTGTTATTTTGAACTCTCATGATAGCTCACCAGAAGATTAAGTCTAACAGAAACAGTAAACCACGCAGTCTTTGCAACATCAAACGGATGCTGAACTCAAAAGGCTATATAGTTCCGCGCTACACAGAGAATCTTTGACAATGAACGGATGTGAGGAAGTTTTTGCCAAACAACTACAACATAAAGTGAACTATAACAACAATGTGAATCAAACAGATTTATTAGTTGATATGTCATCGTCCGCATTGAAAGGAAAGGACACTTGGAATTTTCATTACAGTTCTTCCTTGATTCATATCGTTCACACATTCACTAGCGTCAGCAGACAAACGAAAGGAAGCATAAAAAATCGAATATAGGGCTCCTCTAATATCAATTATAAGCCGTGTAGTTTAAACCAAAGAACAAAGTGATAAACAGAAACTCAAAAAGAACAATATGTAAGTAAATTCTAATCAACATTTACCACATTTACAAATGCCGGATGTTCCAATCAAGCTGCAATTCATATCCTTCTAACATCCACCACAGAATCTAAATCCGATAAATACCCCTCAAATATTTAAGCTGGCTTAGCAAAGACTACCAAACTGATATAAAGTCCAAATTACAATGCGTGCCGCCGAAATAAAAGAATCGATGAGAAAACTGACATCACCTAAATTTCAATTCAAGAACTGGTCTCGTAACTGTCCCTGAGCTTCAGAAGCTGTCTTCTCTTGAAAGCCAAGAACCCCACCACACCAATTTGGAGGATCGCAGCGATACCCACGAACAAAAGCCCAATCTTCTTCCCTGTATTGATAGTTTTCTCCGGAGGCGGTGGTGGCAGCTTTCTTGGGGGATAATTGGACGCGTTATTGGACTTTCTCCGCATCCTATCTTGTGGTGGTGGAGATGGTGGTCGTAAACGATGATACGGGGGAGGAGGTAGTGGAGCCGGCGGTCTTGGTCGTAAACGATTATACGACGGAGGAGGTAGTGGAGCCGGTGGTCTTAAACGATGATACGGCGGAGGAGGCAGTGGAATTGGCGAATGAGGTGATGGCGGCGGACGCGGCATTCGCGACACAAGATTTGCGGGAATGTTTACGTCATTTTGTGAATGCGATTCAGCAAGGAGAGCAAGAATGCTTATGGCAAAGCCAAAGATTTGGGACACCAAGGCTGGTAGTGGTTGTTCCATGGAACAACTAGAAGAACAAAAACTACAAAAAAAACGAGTTTTCCTTAATTGGGACTTGAATTAGGACTTCTAGAGCCTTGTTCCATCTGGGTCCAATCCCGAACGACTAAATTCCTCCTGTTCGGCTCTGAATCCAGGAGCCTTGCCTACCAATTTACCAAAGAGCTACGGTCTGAACATTGAAATTGTTTTTTGAATCTGGGTCAGTATGATTTTGTGTCGCAAAATCAACCAAATGGATCAAATGGGTTTGGTCCTAAGTGGTTGATCTCTTGTATCGGAGGATTCTATAAAAATTTATCCAATGGGTCTGGTCTTGAATGACGGATTTCCGAACCAAACTTGGGGGAATTCATGAGACTAGGGACATGAAGGAATCAGGATAGGGTTTAAATATGGGATTTCCTTTTTCTTGATTGTTGCGAGGAATCAGAAGAATGGGTCAAGTGGGTGGGTTGCAAGGCATTGATTGATTTGGAACGTGTAAAGAGGTGGGGGGCATTGCGGAGGTTTCTTCTTCACCTTCTCAGAAATGGAGGGGAGAGAGAGAGAGAGTCTACGCGGGCTTCAACTGTTGGTGGCTAATTTCGGGGAAGAGTCGTTCTACGTACAGTCCTCTAAGAGGACTCCTTTGCAGTCCTAATGCATGAAGTGACCAAATTATCCATTTTTAAACTTGAATGGACTACATTACCCTTTTCTTCTTGAATTTTGTTTGGAAAAGACAAACGCCTCAAACTACCACCTAAATTTCCACAAAATTCTCTGGCTTCCCTCACTTGCTATCTCTGTTCTTCAGAGATGGTATGCTTATTTAGACCTGGTTTTTTCTTGCTTTTTTTGTTGCAATCGATCTAGTTTTAACAAACTTACTACCACCATCCTCGTCATCATCATATTGCATTTTCCTTCACGATTCAATATTCTTTCTTCTTTTCTTTTTTAAAGGCTTCTCTGTAACTTTAGATCTCTTCTTCCTGTTTTGATATTGTTGTTACATTTTAATAAAAAATTATTTTGTAACGATTATCTTTTAAAATGCAACGTTTGGATTAAAGCATTAATATAGATTTTTTAATTGCATGCCGTTGCAGATTTTATTATATTAATAGACTTTTTAATTGTCTTGAAAGCTGTTTGTAAAAAATTAGAGTGACGTTGGCTGCCTTTGATTATTATTGTTTTTTCAGTTATAAAAAGTATCATCATTTCTTTTATTATATTTGTCTTATTATTCAATTGCTTATAGTCGAGCCTTTTGAAAAATCTACGGTTATAAACTTTTAAGTTATTAGATGTTATGAATTTATTGTTTGAACGTTGTTTAGCCTACATTAATTCTCTTGAATTACTAGTGGCTGGATGTCTTTGAATAAACGGTTATGTTTTCATTTGTTTTTCAATTCTATTGAGGCTAGAAAAGAAAGACAACTTTATTTATAAGGTGAGTTCTCTCTATTGTACTGGGGGGGGGGGGCGATACTTTTAGATGATAATAATAATAGTGTGTACGTAGATATTTTTTGAGATATTTTTCGGATAAAAGAAATGTGTTCTTTTGAGTGGAGCTTTGGACTCAACCACTTGTGCAGAGTAGTTTTGAGTCATACGACGATCAGTTGGGCTGTTGTATCCTGGAGGAGTCAGGTCAAGAGGATTTCTGCTGCACCGGTTAATTTGATACGTTGTACACCGCAGAGGGCTTGAATCTCCTTAAAGAGAGCGATATTTCCATGCCTCAATCCTAACTGGCTTCGTTTTAATTTTAATTTCATTGTAATTTTTATTATATTATTGTGAATTTCACCAACAATTTTAAGGAGATCCAGCATGGAGCCTACAACTGAAAAATCCACGGAAAGCATTGGAGATCTCAACAAGCTCTTCCGGTTCAAGGGAGCTTATTTCAAGAGATGGAAGTGGAAGGTGCTCTTCTATCTAAGCCTTCTCAACGTCTCTTATGTTCTCACTGCAAAGAATCCTAGTAAGATCAATACCGAGAACATGACTGAAGCACAAGTGAAAGCTCACGAAGAAAAGATTGAAAAATATACTAAAGATGAGTATAACTGTCGATGTTATCTTTTAAATTGTCTTGCTGATCAGTTTTATGATTACTACAACACTACTTACACATCTGCAAAGAAAATTTAGAAAGCTTTACAGAGTAAATATGATACGGAAGAAGCCGGAGCGAAGAAATATGCAGCAAGTCGCTTCTTTCGATATCAAATGGTAGATGAAAAATTCGTTGCGGAGCAAGCGCAAGATTTTCAAATGATTGTAGCTGAAGTTAGATCCGAAGGCATCAAGATTGGAGATAATCTAATTGTTTGTGGCATCATCGATAAACTACCACCTTCGTGGAGGGAGTTTCAAAAGTCGATGCGCCATAAACAAAAGGAGACATCATTGGAGACCTTAATCACGCGTATTCGCGTAGAGGAGAAAGCTAGAGGCCAAGATGATTTGGTATTTCAAAATGATAATGAGGATTCCATGACAAAGGTAAACTTAATTTCTGAAAACGGTAGCTTGCCCAAAAGTCATAATACAAGAAATAGTTTTTTGAAACTGCAAAGAAAAGATTTCAAAAAATTTAGTAGACCTCACAAAAAGGGTTTTCAAAACCAAAATGATAAGAACCAAGGAGCCCCTTCACAAAATCTAGCATGTTTTGTCTGTGGTAAAATTGGGCACTTTGCTCGAATTTGTAAGTTTCGGAAGCAAGAAAATAATCCTCAAGTTAACGTAACTGAGGAGCCGTTTGTAGCAATGATCACAGACATAAACTTGGTTTAATTTGTTGAAGGGTGGTGGGCAGATTCTAGTGCCAATAGGCATGTCTGCTACGATAAAGATTGGTTTAAAAATTTTACTCCCTTTGAAGAAGAAAAGGCTATTATGCTTGGTGATTCAAGTAAAACTGAGGTTCTTGGGAGTGGTGAGGTTGAATTGAAATTCACCTCTGGACGTATATTGATGCTCAAAGATGTGCTCTATACACCGTCTATGAGGAAGAATTTGATGTCAAGTTTTTTACTCAACAAAGCGGGCTTCAAACAAACTATGGAATCTGATCAAGAAAAATGCTACTCTTACCGCTGAGTTTTACCGCTGGTTTTTACCGCTCTGACTTTTTTAATTTTTTTTATTATTTTTTTTTACTTAATGATTAAGTAAGTGTTTTTTAATAATATTATGAATTTTTTTATTTTTTTAAAAATATTTAAATGTATTAAAAAAATAAATATAAAAAAATACAATAAAAAAAAACACATAATTTTACACTAGCGGTAAAGGGAGCGGTGGCTCCCAGCAGTGGGAGTAGCACCGCTCTTTGATCAATATGTGATTACAAAAAATGGAGTTTTTGTGGGCAAGGGCTATGCTTGTGATGAGATGTTTAAATTGAATATTGAGAATAAAGAATAGGATGTTTCTTTTTATGTGTTATTTTTTTAAATGTTATGGCACACATGCTTATGTCTTTCTTTGATATGGAATAAAAAATTACAGTCCAATTTTTAATATTGAAATAAAGTAATTTTTGGATGAAGAGTACTTTTTTTTATGAAAAGAAAATTTCCTTTTAATTCTAAAAATTAGTGGGGGTCAAGTTTTTGAAAAAAAAAATACTAATTTTTTAAAAGATTTTACCTCCGACGTTTATTAATTTCTCTTCAATTCTCTTCATTGAGCTTTTGAGAATAAAGCTAAATGTTATCAACCTTTTTTGGTAATTGGTGTACGTGGTTTACGGTTGCCGTTTCTTTTCTTTCAAACTTATATGGCATTAATTATGGAGAAAGCCTTTGAACGTTAAGATTTAATTTCAATATTATGAATTGAATTTGGAAATATATCAAGCCGTTTTATGATTTTTAAGTGCATTACTGCACACTTTGGCTGCCGTATGTTGAGAGATTTATTCCTTTTGAGGAAAAAATCAATTAATTTATTGTGATAATACTACTATAATTGGTAGAGTACAAAACCGTTATAATAACGATAAATCCAGATCCTTTGAAAGAAAAATACAGTACTGTGAGATTTTTTTTATTGATGGTGTTATTAATGTGGATCCACTAAACAAAGCTTTGAGACACTAAACAAAGCTTTGACAAAAGAAATGATCTGGGATACATCGAGGGGAATGAGATTGAAACCCCTAAATTCATGAGCCATGTATAAGGATACCCAACCTGGAGACCAGAGATCCTGAAAACTGGGTTCAATGGAAAAAACGAATCATATGATGGTCGTAAGAAATGTACTATTTATTTTATTTCTCATTCCTATGATGTGAGTGCATTTATCCTGTAATGTTGTGGATGATGAGTTTTTGAAGGAAACTCTTAATGAAATTCTGTAGCTCTTATGAGTGGGGTGTAAGAATTACAGGACATTCTTGACAGATTTCACCTATGTGAGTGTGAGAGTGGGGCCGCTCTCTATGAGATTTGGGTTTATTCTCAAATACACTCATGAAACCGGGATAAGCACAAGGCCGTAATGTGCTGGCTAATAAAGCTTATGTCAACACCTGGGTTACTATGTGAGTAATAATTCTTTATTTCCCCTAAGCAGTCATAGTTCAAGTCTGAGACCACTACTGACTCTGGAGTAAAGGTTGTTATTTCACTAAGTGAGGGTTCAATGCAGAGCACACCTTCATGATGCATAATAATACTTCTTTGTCTAGAAATATCTCTGTTATTTATTTATATTTTTATTAATATGAGTGGGGGATTGTTGTTACATTTTAATAAAATTTATTTTGTAACGATTATCTTTTAAAATGCAACGTTTGGATTAAAGCATTAATATAGATTTTTTAATTGCATGCCGTTGCAGATTTTATTATATTAATAGACTTTTTAATTGTCTTGAAAGCTGTTTGTAAAAAATTAGAGTGACGTTGGCTGCCTTTGATTATTATTGTTTTTTCAGTTATAAAAAGTATCATCATTTCTTTTATTATATTTGTCTTATTATTCAATTGCTTATAGTCGAGCCTTTTGAAAAATCTACAGTTATAAACTTTTAAGTTATTAGATGTTATGAATTTATTGTTTGAACGTTGTTTAGCCTACATTAATTCTCTTGAATTACTAGTGGCTGGATGTCTTTGAATAAACGGTTATGTTTTCATTTTTTTCAATTCTATTGAGGTTAGAAAAGAAAGACAACTTTATTTATAAGGTGAGTTCTCTCTATTGTACCGGGGGGGGGGGGGCGATACTTTTAGATGATAATAATAATAGTGTGTACGTAGATATTTTTTGAGATATTTTTCGGATAAAAGAAAGGTGTTCTTTTGAGTGGAGTTTTGGACTCAACCACTTGTGCAGAGTAGTTTTGAGTCATACGACGATCAGTTAGGCTGTTATATCCTGGAGGAGTCAGGTCAAGAGGATTTCTGCTGCACCGGTTAATTTGATACGTTGTACACCGCAGAAGGCTTGAATCTCCTTAAAGAGAGCGATATTTCCGTGCCTCAGTTCTAACTGGCTTCGTTTTAATTTTAATTTCATTGTAATTTTTATTATATTATTGTGAATTTCACCAACAGATCTTTATAACTAGAATTCAAGTAAAATATTATTCGTCCAAGGGATAATTTTTGTAACTATTTATTTCATTAATTTTTTTGGTTTAATTCTGACGTGTTTTGAATATGTTATAGAACAAGTCGGGGATTTGTTCTCTTTTTTTGGGCTCTTTTTGTGTTTTTGATTTCTTTGCTTAAACAAATCAATAATAAGAGACTTTTGCCACCCCATTTGAATAGTATGCCGTAAGCTAGAAATGGAAAAAAAGTTTAAGAATCTTTATACTGATTTCTATATGCGATTTGATTTGATATAGATTGGTGGAATTCATAAATCTTGATAATGTTTGCGTGATTGGATTTAAGTAATTGGGATTTTGCAAATTTAAGTCTTTTTGGCGCAAGAACAGATGGTGAAGGGAGGGAAGGTTGGTAGCAAGAGAAATTTCAACATAAGGGTTTGGTCCAAAGGTGAGGGTTCAGATGATTTCTGATGAGGATTATGTGATTTAAGATGAAGAAAATGAGGTATCAGATGGTTGGGAAGAGGAGGATGATGAATATATGCTGGATGAAGAAGATGAATCAGTAGAGAGAAAGAGGAGAGATGATATGAAAGTGCGCATGTGAGGTTCCTGGAAAAAGACTTCGGTAATGATTTTATCTGAGGAAGGAAGCGATTTCTCCGATGAAGGAAGGGATTCCAGCAGCTCGTTTTCACTTTAACTAATGAAACGAAGCGTTACACTTAGGCCTGCAAAACAATCCTAAATAGAATTTTTCTTCGGGGAATGATGAATTGCTTAGAAAAAAGAATCTTTTTTTATGAGTTGTTTATAACTTTGAAAAATTCTTTGAAGAAGATGGCAGCAACCACTTTTGCACATAATATGTGATTTCATTCAGACCGTCTATCTCTTAAAGTTGAAATTATGAGAGAAAAAATAAGAAGAGGAGAAGAAGCCACATAGTGAATGTAAAATGTACACTACTATATTGGCTTCTCTCTAACATTACTATATATATATATTTATAGCAAAGCTAAAAGGAAAACCTACTCCCACACAGGGAGTCAACTATATTTTTTACATATTTCTTCTCTCTTTTTTATTTAATGGTTAAAAAATTATTTTATATGAATTTGTGATTTTTATTTCTTTTTTAAAAATATCTAAAAAATTTTAAAAAATATTTAAAAAAAAAAAAATTCACACGATCGGTGACTTTTATATGTGAGTGTAGTATAAGTGTATAACCCAAACAAAAAACTCCGCAACATTGTTATTAGATAAATGATATTTACACTTGTAATTTTATTTATATAATCATGTGTGTTTATCAATCAGTATTTTTTTTAATCATTCAGTATTTGTAATATTGTATACAAAATTATATTTTAAGCGTATGCTAATTGCTAAGGACAAACTTCTTACACACAACCTGTGCATGTCAAAAAGAGTTGGGAGTTCATTCTCCAATAACCAGTGTCAAGACTTTATTGTTAGATATGATGCTAATAAAAAAGCATTCTTATTTATCGGAAAATGCAAGAAAGAAATCTGTGCTTGAAGTTTTAGATGTTAGTGTTACAGATGCTATGCTATAACCATGTTACTTTTTTAGCCGAATCTTATCATTTTTTCATCTATTAATCTTGACACATTTTAAATTATTATATAGGAATGACTTTTTATTTACTCATTAATATAGAAATTACTTTTTTTTATAAGCAAATGAGGGACCGTGAAAAGTCACAGATACTTCGTAAAAATTCAAATAAAATTGTAATTATAATTTCAATGCAAATCTAATTAAAAAAATTTCAATATATTCTTATACCATATTTCATTAAAATTATTTATATAGTATTATTTTTTAATAGCATCTCATTTTATAATATACTTTTTTACTCAGCAGTCATGTATCACACACTTATTTATATAAATTTTAATTTTTTTTGTTTTAGCAGTTGTGTGGTGTAAGATTACTTAATAGAATTTTTCTTTATAATAAATTCAAAACAGGATTGGCTAATAGTTTGGCGTTTGAAAGTGGACCTTGAACGATGGTAAATCCGTCACAAAAAGGAAAAAAAAAAATTTAGCAACATTTTAAACGTAGTCACTACTCATGATGGATAAGGCGGGTTTTCTTTAAATAAAATGATATTACATAGTTGTTAGTTGTTAAACAATTTTATACAAAATTTTTGTTACTCATTATCCCGCACATTACATATTATATTTATATTTATTTTATTTTTAATTTTTTTTAATTTTTTTTAATTTTTTTAAATTAATTGAATTATTCTATTCATTATCCATACACTACATATTTGATAAGGAAATAAAATTAAAAAATCAAATAAATTATGTGTGGTATGAAGATAATAATTAAAATGTTTCTTTACACAATTATCTAATAAAATATTAATTTTTATAAAACATTATTTTATTTTAATGGCTTTGAATTAAAAAATATTTTATCAAAATATTGTATAATAATATGTTTGTATCGTTTTTCCCAAGTAATATATGCTGATTAGAGTATGGCATGTTCACAATGGCTAAGTTATTAAATTGTGTTAATAATATAATATAAATAAATAAATAAATTTGCTTTTATAAATTTAAACTTTTTTATAAATATGTTCTCATGAAATAAAATAAAAATTATTCTATTATCAACTCAGTGAGCAAAGCACACATAGTAAAGTGCTTCTATGATATAATTTGATTAGGAGTATAAATTTTAAAATTTAAATTTTATAAATTAAATATTACATAATATAGATAATATATTCTAAAGACCGACTTGATAATAAAATAATTCATAAAATAATATCAAACGCCGTGCCACATATTATCTCAACGTTTCATGCATAGATAAATGATATTTTTTGTCATAGAGTGTAAGTTTTGTGTATTATTTTTGAAAAAAATTAAGTAAATATGAAATCTACGTGAAAAAAATTAATTTTTTTAATAATAAATTTTACCCTTTTTAAGAAAGAATATGCAACATTTACACAAATCATAACTGTCCATAAACTCATTTAATCTAATCATTATAATTTTTATAAATTTCCATACAAAATATAATAAACAATTAGACTTTTTTAAATCTTAAAATAAAAATAATATTAAAAAATAATATCTTAATAATATTTTATATAATTTTAAATTTATATTTCTTCTTATTTCAAACCACTGTCCACACATCTCCTAACTCTCCCGAGCCAACTCCGGCCCTCTTTCCTGGTAATTGCATGCCCTTTTCTTCCACACAAAAAGACTATTGACTTTGACAAATCAATGAAAAAAGAGCGGAGTTACTTTCTCGCCGGTACATTTGACTGATAAGTAAATTTAATATTTTTATTTTTGTTTAAATTTTTTATTATTTTAAAACATTTTTTAAAAATATAAAAAAATCAATACATTAATAATTATTATTTTAACTATTAAATAAAAAAATTTAAAAAAAATTAAAATACATAAAATATCAAAATAAGAGACGGACAAAATAATATTTTTCATAAAGAAATATGTCTGCGAGAGAAGGTGTGGAAGCTATTAGCTAACAAATCAACTCCCAGCTCGAAATTCTGAGCGTAATAATTCAGAATTATTTAATTACTCCAAGAGAGCTAGAAATTCCCTAAAATCCAAAAGTCAATCCGTCAATGATAAATGAATAATGATAATATTTCTAATTTTTTACTGTTCTTCTATTACTCTTTATAATATTTTATTTTTTTATTTAATAGTTAAGAAAGTAATTATTATTAAAATTATATATTTTAAAATTTCTTTAATGATTAAAAATATTAAAAAATACTTTAAAAAAATATACTAAAATTATTAAAATGGTGGTAAAATGATCATAAGTCTATCGTTAGTAGCTACCATGAAAAAATCTGCTAGCCCCACACACAGACAGTCTAGCGAAGGTCCCCCCAAATGGGTTCCTCATGGATCTGCACGTCTTTATCAAAGTCTTGCTGAATTTTATAAGACTGATAATACAATAAGGATAATATGTTATTTGAACAAGATATGAGATAGAGATGGTTTTATATAAAAGTTAAAAGTTAAATAAAATATTATTTTTTAATAATTTATATGGTAAACTAGTGGGCTGGCCAAAGCTGATTAAGCCCACCAAAAGAGTGACATGTACCTAGAATTTACCGAGTATTGGACTTGGAAGGAAGAACCAATACAAGATGGGCTGTGGTTTTAATTCAAAGCCAGCCCATTTAGATCAAGAATGGAGTATGGCCTTGAAATAATTACGGCCCAATAACAAAACAGGACGAAAAGGAGTTGTACCAGAAAATCCAATAATTTGCTGATCTGATATCATTCACTGATCTGCATCAAAAGTTCATGACATAAAATTATGTTCCCATATAACATTTTAAAACGAAAAGTTGCAATCCATGGAAGAATGTAATCATAAAGTATTTCATACTAATTTAGGTGATCTATTTCCCATACGAAGCCACTTAACGAACAAATCTGCTTGCAAATTTATTATAAGAATAAGATGGAGAAGCAACTTAGGAGATGATCTTTTTTTTTTTTTGTTTGAGTGCTGGAGATGATCTGAGATGTAAATTTAAAGATAAGCTGCAAGGCATTAACTTTTTTTTTTTTTTTTTTCCTGCCAAATTGAGAAAACCAGCCCTGGAGGAGGAGGAAGGAGGAGCAGCAGCTGCAAGGTCACATGGGGGTGAGAGGCAGCAGACTTTACTACTACTTAGTGCAGTGCAGCTTACAGCAAGAAGCATGTTTGGCCGGATCCAGGGCACCAGCCGCAGCATCGCAGTCTCTTTTACAGCGTCCTAAATTTGTCAGCACAAAACTGTCCTCTAGCTTAGCCAAAGGATCTCAGAAATTGCTTTGCTCTTGTCCCATCACACACAACCTTCTCACCTCTCTCTCTCAAAACTCTGCCACAGTAAATAATAAAAAGATAAATAAACAACCCCCATAAAGAGATTGAAAGTGATGTTAGGGGCAAAATGGTACTTCCATGCCAGGTTGATTGCTTTGTAGGGTGAGAGATAAAGAAATGTTGGAATTCTAGAGACAGGAAAAGGATAATAAATGGAGGGATGGGGGGAGGGGGGTCCCTTATTTACATGTTGATAGATACTTTATCATGTGTAATGCCCTATGCATGCCTTGGAAATTGATGTGTGCATGTTTTCCTTTTAAACCTAGCAACTGTTTACATGATAAGGGCACGCACAGTAACCATTAGAAGGAGGACTTGTCGTGAAGTACTACTACTGCGCGCATTCATGCACGAGATTTAATGGCCATCTCTGAGAAATAGCTATATATTCATCTACCACTTGGGACAAATTTCACAGACGTACGAATATTTCTCAAGGATAACTTTCGAGTAAAAAATAACAAAATCGATTAGTCTTGTCTCTGTTCAAAATTACATAAATATAAATATATATCCACTGATTTCTCGAGTACCATTGTATTAATTTGTTTGATCTGCGGATAGCTAGGAAGATTCAGTAGTTATTTACTTTGTTTTAGAACGTGAACATGATCAAAATGGTCCGAAGACATGAATTAACCTGGGATCGAAATCCAAAGTAAAAACAAAAAAGACAAAAAAACGAAAAGGGAGGGGTGTTGAATGTAACTTTTGGTCTATAACTACGACCCGTCTGCATGAACTGTCCACCATCAAAGCAACCAAAGCACAGAGCAAGAAATACCTATAGCTGGTAAAAGGACTTGGCAGTTTGCAGAGGCTGCTTCATGACCACAATCCCAAATAATATAACTGAACAACCCTAGTAGTCCTACACTTTCATAGAGGGTACCTAGATAGCCCTAAACGCTGAGGCTACAAGGCTTTACAAATCATTCATAGATTACATAGGTGTTAACAGGTCGCAAGCAAGCAGCAACAGCAGGAGTAGTGATGATGGAGAAATGTCTCTGCATGAAGTATCTTGTTCTGTAGATATTGTCTCTTTCTCTGCGTGTATTTTAACTCATTGGCCTCTCTGCCAGGTTTATCTGCTAGATATTTTTTTTTATATGGATACCTCCTTCTGCCCCGAATCTATCACTATATTTTCTCCCTGCCAGCAATCTCTTAATCCGTACATATTCTCCAACAGCTAGGAGTCACGGATATCAAAATTTGTACGTGAATCATCTCCTTAATTAATTAGCTACAATTTAAAGAGAAAAACGAAAATGAATGTGTCATTGTACGTACTGCTGTTACTTGAGTTTAATATTTCTTTTGAAATTTATCTAAAAATGAAGTCCTTACTAGCTATTAAAAGGCAGAATCCCTTTCACCCAATGAAGCCTAAAATTTTATATATTTAAGCTCAATTTAAAGCTTAAATTGAATTGAATCAGGGTTGTTAAAGCTTGATGGTGGAGGTCCACCCCCATTAAAATGAGCCGAAGACACTACCTAATCCATCCTCTACCTTATTGATAATGACTCCCAAGTTATCCAACATTATCACTACCATGTTGTCCGAGGAGGAGCAAAAGGACAGATCAACAGGGCGAGGGACTAGTACTGGAGCTTGGAGATCGACTTATTGAGTGATAAAGAGGAAGTAGATGAGGTCGATCAGAAGGAGCTGGGAATGTGATCCAAGTTGGTACAGGCAGGGAGCAGAGGTACATAGGGAGGATCTACGTCCTTTAGAGACAAGGGTACTTAGAAACATTGAATTCCCAAAGATTCTGTGTTTTTTCCGCGTTTAATGTGTAATTTCATGATAAGAAATATTATTGTGTCGTGTCTCAGTTATATTATTGTAAAATTATTTTTATCATAAACTTGGATCTAATGCAATTACCGTCAATTTATATTTTATTTAATAAGTTCATGCACAATGTGTAATATATTGCCAAATCACCGAGAATGTTTTTTTCCTACGCGCCAAGAATAAGAGTAGGCCGGTGGCAAACGGGCTATGGATGAAAAGTAACGAAAGATAATTTTAAAAGAAAAATAAAAAAACGAGAAAAGAAGAAGAAGAAGAAGAAGACTGCAAAAAGAGGGGCGCATAACGTTAAAGGGCACGCAATTTAAGGGATTATTACGCTACGCAATGCAACAAATACAGTATAAGAGGCTGGCTTGGGGCCATTGTTTGGATTCTTCTTCGCTTTACTTTTTACCAAGTCGTACATGTAAAAGAGTCAAAGGACCTGGCTTTGCCCTCTTCTTTGACTTCTTCCTTGTGAATGCGCGCATTTATCACGTACACGGCGTATATTAGCGACCTGGTTTTTCTGCCCTGTACTAGCTGTGATTCCATGCTGCGGCGCCTCCTGGCCACTCGATGGTCCCTACTCATAGCCAGCCAGCTGCATCACGTTTTGGTAAATTTTTTCTGCTGCTTGTATTTGCATGAAAATAAACTTTGCAGAAAATTTTATGTAATTTCATTAAGATCGAAAGAAAGACAGACAGACAGCCTTATACATGATTTATTTAGGCTTTCTTTATATTCTTGTAAATATTTCAAGAGCTAGCTGGCCGAGTTAGCAACACCACGTGAAACCAAGTTTAACCAATTAATTCAAGACTTGAAAAGTTTAACCATACAATTAAACCAGGTTTTCAAGTGAATAAGTTGCTTAAAATCCCATGAAAAGCAAATTTTCTGGAAGCTCATGGTAAACCAACACTTGAGCAATATTGCATAAAAAACCTAAAAGACATGGAGAATCGAATCCTACGTACGTTCTATCTAGCTATACCATTTACCAATTTCTTTCCTCAAATCTTAGTACGTACCCATTCCCCAAGTACAAATGCAAACATATGGGGCTAGCTGAATCTGATGGACCAAGCAAGGCCACATTTCATCCCATAGGTATCCCATGTTCATTCCCACCACTATTGCCACATTTCATCCCATAGGCATCCCATGTTCATTCCCACCACTACTGCCCATTTCATACTTCGGCCCTTGCAGGGAAAAGTAGACGTGAGAATAGTCACTTGCACCAATTCCAAAATCACTATTACTTGTTCCAAAAGAGCATCTTGCAGGGCTTGGTGGGTTTGAAGAATTCCTGCTGCTAGAAGCCACAAAGGTTGCATCAGTAATGTTGGTGTTTGTATTCTCATGATGCTGCTGTTCAACTAGTACATGTTCCTCGTTGTTGGTCGATGTCCACAACATGTCGCCCAAATCATCTGAGGGCTCGCTGCTTGTTATGGCCAAAAGGGGTTGGGGAGGGGAGGTGGATGAGGCACGAGAATTGATCAAGTCCTCAAGGGCTGCCGGAGTTGAGTCTTTTGGCGAACGTTTTGCGAGGTCACCGGCAATCAACGTCGAGCTTGAGCAAATTCTCTTCACGTCATACCTACTCATATCAAAATTTGTAACAGCACTTGTTCCCCTAAACTTAATTGCTGCAATGTCGTAAGCCTCAGCCGCTTCCTCTTGTGTGCCTACAAATATTAATTACGTAGAACTCTTAATGTAATAAATAATACAAGTGAGAGTCAATTAAATAGTTGATCATGATCTACTGAGACGATCAACTTAGCCCCGAAAGAAAAGTATGTAATGATCAGTGATCACTTCAAATATATTGTATTCATTTAATGTAAAATATGAGATATTTTGATCATTTCGCATTAAATTCGGAGGGAAAATAACCAAAAAATATGGATAAACATCATTGTTCAAAACTACGATGCAGAATCTTTGGAGTCAAATCTGAAACTTCAATTTTTTAACCGGAGAAATAAGTGAATGTAGTAGTAACAGTTGAAAAATGAACTGGCTGGCCTGGCATGATTTCACCAAATTATTGGACCAGTTAATGGATTATTATGTGTAAGTTATTCATGATCTGGACTATCCAGTCCTAGCTATATATTATTCATGATCCAAGTGCTCCTATAATTCCGACATGTCATATATAACATTGCTAAACCTTAATGACTGGTGGTTGAGTAATTCAACGCTTTGATGGCTGCCCTAAATGATTCAGTAAATACGTACTGAGATGAGGGACACGGCCATGATATGCATCTAGCTAGCTAATAAAGATGCTCATAAATTGAAGCAAAAACACATTGAAAAGGAGGTGAAACTCACTAAATGTTCCAAGGTACAAGTCTTTGTTTCCCGCAACCCTTCCAATTCTAGCTTGCCACCTCCCGTGCTGATGGTGTCTGCCAAGAGAAAAGAAAATAAATAGCTTCAGGAAGGAAAAAAAGAAAAGAAAAGAAAAGAAAAGGAATGATAGATATCTTTGAATTATACAATAAATACCAAATATATGCTAATAATTATTGCCAAGAAAAAAAATCATATGCATGGCATTCATAAAAGTGTTGCCTATTATTGCCGCCGATAATAATTGAAAGGCTGCAGACGCAGTAAATAATAGTAACTATCATTAAAGTTTTCTGATATTGTCTGCCAGCCATACCTTGTCACTCCTCTATACACGGATGCTCCTCTTGAAAACCCACTGCTCTTCCTGTCATGATAAGATTAAAGAAATTAATCGAGAAAGAAAACGAAAACGCACATACTGATCATCTACCTAGTTAATTTGTGGAAATATAAAAAAAGGCACCTTCTCAAGTTGGCAACAAATTCTTGCCTAGTCATGTTCTTCATTTCTTCAAGTTCTTTCTCGTAGGTGCTTAGCTGATCAGATTGAAAAAAGGGGATGGATGGAACAGATCAAGATCATGGATTTCATGAATATAGTGTTCGAACTTCTATATATAGAGGTTATATACATTTTCATAAAGTGAAACCCCAACGAATTACTTACTGGGAAATTTATGTGAGTTGTTGGACCCCAATATTTGAGTGCAGCTAAATCATAAGCCCTTGCAGCCTTCTCTTCCTTGTCATAACCACCTGATCATGATCATATACGAAAAGAATTAAATATAATAAACATATATTGAATCTTTCATTATGATTATTTTATATTATAGTTCTGAAAGAAAATCAGGTCCAGAAAGATATATTAAAGATGTGGGAGATTCACTTACCCAGATAAACTGAACAAATTCGAAGCCATCAAGGAGAAGACCCAAAAAGGCAATGAAACAAATCGTCATTATATTTTCAAAACAAGAAAATAAGAAATCAAAGTAAATATTAAAATATGATCTAAGGTACTTGACAATCTAATCAATGCTCACCTTGCCTTCCTTTCCTAGTCTGCCCCTCTTTTCTGCAGCTGTTATCCCACAGATGGGCCTCGTATCTCCCAGTCCATCTATGTCTATAACACCATCACATAAAAAAAACCCCACCGCTTAAGCTAGTTTATACGAAAGTATGAGATATTCAAAATAAATCAAATTTAAAATTCAAATCGATGCTTTTCATTTATTTATGAATAATTCAAACCAGGACTTTCATCAAAGTAAAGCACAGAAAAGTCATAAGAATATCTTAGTACCTCGTAACGCCACGATACTGAGAGGTTCTCTGCCCAAAAGTATCTATAGATTTCCGAGGAACTGGTTCTCTGGCAAGAGTCTTTGCCACGGGTCGCTTGCGGCTATCAGTCACTTGCAAAGGTGAAATTGCATCCAATCCATTCTGTGCACTCGGACTCATGGCGAGAGACAGTGACTGAAAACTGCACCCATTTGCCTCGGCAAAAGATTTTCCATCGGAAAATAGTGTTTGGCCCAACCAAGACTTGTACATACCATTACCAGTGAGTAGGGCTTGTGGGTTTTCATTGTACTGGTAAGCTGGATGGAGTAAGGAAGAAGAGTTTGAGAGATTCTCTCCCGGTTCTATTTCTCCGTTTGTGTTGAAGCTGGCCGGGGCTATGTTCACATTGATTTTGGAGACATTGCTTTGGTCATGGTCCTCTCGGGTTTGGAAGTAAACTTTGGTTTCATCAGGTGGAGAGCTGGAGTAACAACAACCTAAGAAATCTTCAAGCTTTGGGCCCTCTTCATTTGGATTTGCTGCACCCATGGAATTCTCAAATCTCCAATCTACAAAGTCAATCACCAATGAGATAAAAAAATCAATGGAGTCAGTGTAATATTCGAAAACACGCATAAGTACTGAAACTCTATCTTTTATATTTAATCGGTACATTCATATATAACTGAAGCATTAAGAGAAGAAACCAGAAGCATTGCATTAGAAAATATGCGAAAATCTAAGCAAAACGCACACAGATACACACAAAGATCGAGTGAAACTTAAAATTAAATTTGTCTAGACTTTGGGTTGGATATTTTGTCACAAGCTGAATAAAAATGCGGAGAAAAAAAAATTTATGTTAGTGTCGAAACATGCGATCGAAGATAGAGATCAAAGGAAGCCAGATGTTATGCTTAGAGTTGAATATACAGTTGAAAGTTCACATGCAACAATACCATCAGCGCCATTGGAACGCCTGAAAGGATCAGCAGCACAAAGAGAACCGTCAGAGCGCAAGGGCATGACAGACAAGTGAGCAGGAAAACCTCCATGGTCTTGGGTTTCTCTCCCAAACCCTTCATCAATCCTAAGGTGTGGACTCAAAGAAAACCCCAGCCAATTACTCATGTTATCCACAAGCTTCCAGACCACTCTTCTCAAGAAACAAGCACTCAAACCCACAAGATTTTCGAGAATGTTTAATTTCTCTCTCACACAAACAACTTTGGGTTTTGAGCTCAAACTTCAAAGCTGGTGGCCTGGGTGGAGTTAGATCTTTTTACTTCTCAGTCATCATGGAAGCTTGATTTGTCGTGGTGGTGACTCTCGTATGTAAACAGAAAAATGATTTTGAAAAATTACAAGCTCTTCTCGTCTTTATATTCCCAACTCTGCCTCCGATTTCTGTTCAACGTCTTGGGCTTCGTGCCTCTCTTTCATTTCTTTCTCAGATTATGGCAGAGGTGGCCATGACATGAAGACGGAAAAAAAAACAAAAGAGAGAGAGAGATAGAGAGACTCAGAAAGAAATTGAAGGCCGAATTGAATTGGGCTGTGATACTGTGTACAAGTTTGAAAGCATGACCTGTAGATTTACACCACTGGATGGCCCACAAAAGAAAGGAATTTTGATTGTATAAAGTCCATTAAATGGCAGGATTTAACAGGACTGCAAGAGTAGCAAAGCATGCATGGGCGGGGACAGACATCATCACCCTTCTGCTTTTTTAATATATTAGATTGTTTGCAGCGGATTGGTCCTCTTTAGGCCAAGCCCATGCAAGTTGTACTTGCTGGTGTGTGAGTTCTGGGTATATCCATCTTGGAATTTAAATGATAGAAAACTTCGAAAACTCCGCCCTGAATTATAATAATACTTTATTGCTTTTTGTCAGATTTATGGAATTATTCAAGCCCACATTAACATGCTTAAAATAATGGAGCTTAGCTTCTCTGATCATCTTACACTCACGGAGAAAGAAAGGAGACATAATTTCGGGAAATAAACTACCATTTCAATTAGAAAATGATCAATTAAATATTAAATTTTTTATTTATATAAACTGATTTAATTTGATATAATATATTCAAAATTCTAATATCCATAAGAATAAAGCCTCTTTTGTCTTGTGCTTTGTTGATTTGGTTGGACTCGATTGATTGGGCTAATAGATCGTGAGCGTCTAAGCCCTATCCCTCTAATGCCTTGTATTGGGTACTGAGTAGACACCATCCGGCCCAAACCCTTGCTTTTGTCTGCTTTCAGAATTGAGGGTGAACTTTCAACCGTTGAAATGGATTGGATACTTCCCAAGGCAAATAAATAGCATCACTGCTCTGAAATCAATTGTATTAAAGATTATTTAAATGAGAGTGCTAAGTGCTAACAAAGCATATTGGCCTTTTGTCTTACTTTAAAAAAAAAACAAAAAACAAAAAATCGAAATCCAACGTACGTTTGGTTCTTGTATTAAAGGTTAATTTGATTCTCAATTACAACCATAAGATTTCCTTTTATTTCTGGCCTACCCAATTATTGGACGCTTAATTCTTAAGAGAAAAATATTTTTATCACAACAAAATTTTATAAAAGTAAATACATAAATTGACATGACTTGATACAATACGTTAAATTGAATTATTTATTTATTTATTTATGAAATAGATATAACGTTTCATAGGAGTCCACGCCAGTTAATTTACTTTAATTGTATTTTTTTTTTAACTCAAAAGCTTATAAATGTTTCAAAAAGCCTAAAAGTAGATCAGAAAATCATCATCTTTTTTTACTACATAATTATATTTTAATTATTTTATTCCTGGTATCTTTTTTTATTGTTCAATTCCAAAAAGAACGTCGAAGTAGTTCCTGCTCTCAGAACTTTCTGTAAAAATACATGAAGTCCATTTATAAATAAATAAATAAATAAATAAAGACGAAAGAAAGAAAAGAGCCCCAAATCTTTGTACTTGGCCAGTTTCCCTTCCCCACTCAAATGTTAGTTCGTAATGGTCAAATATGTTGAACGTTTTTGCATTTATATGATAACAAGTTCATGTATCTGAAAAATTGATCTACTTGGTCGTCCATCTTGAACAATATTTTTAATAAAAAAAAAAAAAGAGAGACAAAAAAAAAACGCATGCTGCATTTTGCTTGGATTGATGGGCATGCAACCTGAAGCTGCTAACGCATTAAAGTGAGCTCGGTTCATGCACCTTTGTGAAGCAGCTTAATTCACTTTGTTAAAAAGAGAATAATTAGAAAGTAGTTCTATATATATACTGGATTGAATTTGCATGGTCCCCCAAGTGTCTTTCCGATGCAACATGTTCATAATTTATTTTATATAATATTATTACCATATAATAAACGTCCAAATCCGGCCAATATGGTACGATCAATTATTCATGACTAAACAATAAATATATAATTTTTATTTTGTTTGGTCAAGTTCGTGCATGCATATTACAGGGTCGTGATCTTTTACTTTATATCTCAACCATGAAATGGTACGTACGTGTGTTAGGCCATAATCCATTTTCATATTTAAAAGATTTTTTTGGACGGGTCGGCCTTCACGTACGGTCCACACCATTGTTCGTTGTAAATATAAAATTAAAAAATATATTTTTTAATATTTTTTACCTGCATGGGTGGCCCGGGCAATTATTTAATTATTATCGTCCTTGTTTTATTTGATTGATATATATTGATCATGTTTATAATAAAAATTTTGCTATATATCAGTCACAATTTAGTTCTATATGTCCCATATAATTATTTTTTTTTTTCATAAGATATGAAATGTAAGGTAGTGAATATTGACTAATGGATAGATTAATTCTTATCAGAAATATTCAATAATATTGCAGAAATAATTTATATATATATATTTTGCAGACCTTCGACCTATGGATCTGTGGGCAACCACCGACTGTGAAACCATAAATTTTGACAAATAAAGCAGGAGTGACGAGTGATATTAACATGGCTGGTTTGGTTTTATCTAATCTTACAATCTAATCATTACAATTTTTTTAAATTTTTATACAAAATTTAATAATTAATTTAATTTTTTTAAATTTTAACATAAAAATAATATTAAAAAATTATACTATAATAATATTTTATTCAACTTTTAATAAAACATTTCATCTCTTCTCATCTCATCTTATAACCAAACAAATATATTTATTGTCTTTCGAGGTAATAGACTTGCTTGAAGAGTTTGCGTAGTGGTTAGATTATTGGGAGAAAAAAGTTGCAAACTGGTTTGTTGTCATGGAAAAATCATTAATTCTATGTTTTAGGTAAAATACATGCAACTTCTTAGATGCTTCCTAGTTCATTCTAGTCTCAGATTAGTACAGATTTGAATTTTTGTTAACTCCAGTTTTTCAAAATTTACATTTATAAAAAAAAATCAACGTCAAACGTCGAAACATCATTCAATTTCAAAAGAAAAATTATTATTTGAGCTTCTTATCTAATCGCTTGTCTAAATTTCAATGAAAAGTAATTACACTGCATGCATATACCAATACGTACGTAATACAACTATTTATAAAAATTAAACAAAAATATCTTAAAAACATTGTATTTAAACAACTTTACAAGTACTTATTCCATCCACTTTTACAAAACATTTTTTTTTAAAAAAATAATTATTTAGCTATCTTCATAAAATCCAATAATAAACATCACAATCTTTTTCCAAAAAATTATGATCAAGAATATTTTATGGAACCAAACATGCTTTTATAGTGTTATAATATAATTTAAGCAATTAAAATTATGTATTATGTTCAAATATTTTGGATAAGTGATGATTTAATGCTAAGAAATAGATTTAACTATTTTCTATATTGACTTAAAAACCAAAAAAAAAAAAAACTATTTTCTATATTATGGTAATTGTTCTTGTGTCCCCTCACCAAGGGTAAGACTTTTTGGTTTAAACCAATAGTCTTCCATTAATGAAACTACTCCGTTTGAGCAAAAGCACGAGTGAAAATTGGGATTGGGATATCCATTTTTCAAAGCGAAGATTATTCAGTCTCTGAATAAGTTTCCTACCACCCAAACAGAGACAACTTGCTATAAAGTATGACTTTTGTTTTTTTTTTTTAAACCGCCAATAAAATGTAAAGCTTCAGTTCCAAAAAGGTAACTCAGTTTAACGAGTAAGATTTTGCTCCGGGATTGAATGGGAAAGTTGTGAGTAGTTCTTTTTGGTCGATTTTGTGTTTATGGCTACACATGATCCGTTTCAATATTTAAAGCTATAAGCACGGAAGTTTTGTACGCATGGTATGATCACCGGTCTGGGCCGACAATGCCCTTACAGATGTATGGTTGCGACTCGTGGGGCTCGACCAAGCCCAACAAAAGCCCATTTATTATTCGAGCAATACATCAGCCATAACATTGTGACTAAAATATTAACAGCGTATTATAAATTGGCCAAATCATTTATTTTATATTAAAAAAAATGATGGAATCAATCACATTAATAGAGTGTACAAAAAGTACGTAAAATTGACTGTATATAAAATTTTTGTATTTTTTGAAAGAGCTTTACCTGTGGCT
Organism: Pterocarya stenoptera; assembly: GCA_003123785.1. Lineage (NCBI taxonomy): Eukaryota > Viridiplantae > Streptophyta > Magnoliopsida > Fagales > Juglandaceae > Pterocarya > Pterocarya stenoptera. Next base: position 39,254 of record QEOT01005795.1, read on the forward strand.
GCAAGTACATTCTAGTCCTCCATTTATTTTCCAAGTTTTGAGAGGCCTTCATTTGCTCGAAAACAAAAAGATATGCTTTATAGTCATTGTTTATTTAATTAATGAATTTGAAAGAGACGTAGATTTTATTTAAAGTAGTGGTTCATGAATCAGCAACAATTGTCATACACCTACATACATAGCATTTATTTTATACTTTTTTTAATAAATTATTGTGGTACCAATTTTGTTTTTTGGTCGACTCGTGATTCATACGTTTTATTTGGGTTTTTTTTTTTTTTTAGTCGAATTATCTCTTCTCTTTGTCCTTCTCTTTGTACTCGATTGTGACTTTATCAACTGTTTAAGGAATCTATTAGCTAATTAAGCCAACGACAGAATATTAAATTGGAATTATCATTAATTTTTTTATCATTACATTCTAAAATTAGGTTTTTTTCTATATTTGAAAACTAAAAACAATATCCTCACAATACCGATGATAATTGTGAAAATATTGAATAAATGTAATATGATATCATGGTATTGACAATGATGATGATAACAATGACAGTGATAATAAATATGAGGATACGTGGCGAATATGTATTGTATTTGATCCTTAAAAAATAAGATTTTTCTTAAGAATTGAACGAGGCTACTTCTCTTAAAGAGATTGTGATATACCATTCTAGTAAGTGATATAGGGTTTGTGGGTGTATAAGATCCAGTTACTTTTTTGGAATATAGACCATGTGACTTAGGTTTTCTGTTGGGCCGTTACACACACACATATATATATATATATTTATATTATATCATATCATATAATCTTATGTTTTACTCGTTTGACATTATTCAAACAGAGCTGTCACAGCATTTTGTCTTCTAATCGTGATAGTTTTGCTAATAAATTCGACATTACTTGGATATTTACAGTGTCATCCTACACAGCACGTGATCTTTCCCTCATTCAGTGTCAGAAAATATGCATTACGATAGACAGTAGCAGGACATTTGGTAAGCAGCAAGATCGAAGGGTCAGAAAAAGAAGAGAATATGTGCATAGAGATGGGTAATATATAACACAAAGATTATTCGACTCCAGAATATCCAGAGCATGACATGCAGTTCCAAACATTAAGCATTTCGAGAGATGCAAACCAAAGGAATCACCCATTCAGTCTTTCCTCTGTACAAATGGTTTCGGGTCCGGAAATTTAGTCACCTAATCCTTGGATTAAAAATACATTTCAAACCTAATTCCCAGTTTTTGTCAAACCTTTTCTTCTTGTCTGATCTCATCAAGAAATCACATGGGGTTAATGAGCAAATAAAGAAGAATATAATGAAATGATGTAAATGGGGGGGGTAAGTTGTAGTTTACAGCAATTGACATTAACTGCTGCCCACTCAAAATGCAGTAAGATTGCAATTACGACAGACATCTTAGTCAAACATCTTCAACAACTACATTTTTTACAATCTTTGTGATTGATTTAATAATGTCTAAAACTACTGCATTTAGAGGATAATATATATGTAGTCAAATCAGACGCCTCAGAGTCTTACTGCAATGTTAAGAAGACCCAACCAATCAGTTTAGTTTTTCATGCACTCACAATAAGGTTCTCTCCCTTTACGTGGCTCTGAAAACATCTCTTTTTCAGGGACAAAACTGTTGCTTGCAGCTAAATATTGTATTGATCTCCTTGTCTATCCTTTAGCATTCCCTTTTGTCACGAACCTTTTAGAATCAATCTGCATGCCCTCATTATAATATTTTGCACATGCTTAAAGGAAAGTTTTACAGATTGAAATCACTCATTTTTTTTTACCTACTATAGGCACTACATGACAAAGCTATCCAACTCTGGGGATCTATTGTCTTTACCACAACCATCTGATCTGTTTATCTTTCCTCACTAATTATGATGCTTTTGTCACCCTTTTTTTTGTTTTTTCACAAAAAGCTGGTACATGCGCACTAAGTATATTAAACTCTTTTCTTTAGCAGCCTTTGTAGCAGCATAGAGTATGTAAAAACTTTATAGCACCCTTATTGCTCAATCATCAGGCCCATGATCAGAGTGACTTTCCCTTTATTCACTGCCAAAGTCAGGCCTCTTTTTCACACACATATATATAAGCGTTAGTTGAGGCTCTTCTCCTCCACCAAGAAAGGTAGATAATAGAATAGAAAGAACCAGAGCATCACCCTCTACATTATTAGCAAAGCTCCCCAAGCTTAAGAACTCTCTCTCTCTCTCCCTCTCTCCCGTACATATCTCACTCTTTCTCCAACTTTAGTCTTTAGATATACACGACGGACATAAGCTAATGGCACCCATGACCGATAAGTCTATTAAAAGAGAAGTGAACCAAATGAAAGCCAAGAATAATGTTTCCATTAAGAAGGAAGCCAATAAGGGAGCATGGACAGCGGAGGAAGATCGAAGACTGGCGGAGGTCATTGCAAGCCATGGTCCGAAAAGGTGGAAGACAATTGCGGCTAAAGCAGGTCTTTTTTCATTCCAGCAGAGAATCATAAACTCTCAACTTTAGTGTATCTTTGATAAGAAATAAAGAAATCTTTACAAAATTTGATCTCAAAGGCTTAACAGGTCTGTGCTTGTTATTATATATTGAAGGTCTTAATCGTTGCGGCAAGAGTTGCAGGCTAAGATGGTTGAATTACTTGAGACCCAACATCAAGAGAGGAAATATATCAGACCAAGAAGAAGATTTGATACTTAGGCTTCATAAACTACTTGGAAACAGGTTAATTCTCGTGTGAAAAAATTGCTTTGTATCTCTGAATATGATCAAGTTTTCTTATTTTGATTTTCGCTTTCCGATTATTTCTCTTAGGTGGTCTCTGATTGCCGGAAGATTGCCGGGTCGAACTGATAATGAGATAAAGAACTACTGGAATTCTCATTTGAGTAAGAAAATAAAGCAGGAGAAACAGTGGGGAGCTGCAACAGAAGACTGTAATGCTCGGGAGAATAGAGCGGAAGAGAAAGTCAATGTAGCAATGAGAGGAGACGAGGAGAATTCATACAAAGGACTTGTAGATTCAGAAATCAACTTTGATGTGGATGAGTTCTTTGATTTCTCCAATGAGAGTCCTTTAAATTTAGAGTGGATTAGCAAATTCCTTGAACTGGATAAGGGATTCAGTGATGTATTGTAAACTGCATAGCTATTTGTTTTCTCCCCTTGAACTCGGTGAATTTCTTGCCATTCATTTCAGAGTTGTATCTAGTTTTTTTCATAATTTATCACCTCCTTTTTTTTCCCCCTTAGTTTTTCATGAATTTGGTAACATTCATGTAGTGTATATCAGCTCTCTGGCATGCTGAAACTGTAAATCACTACCATTGATTGGTCCAAATCAGTTTTGAAGGGGAAGCACTAAACTGCGGATTTTTTCGATCTGTGACACAGACTATTTGGTGATGGAAACGACGGATGGTGTAAGGAGCAAAGAATGATGATAAAAGTGAGGGAGGGCTTGTTGACATTATTATGGGGGCTTGATAGAGATGAGACAAGGCCATTTGTTATTAAAAAGTTCATTTTCAAGGAGAGATTTCGTAGGAGAAAATATTTTTTCTTTATCAAATGGAGTTAATATTTAGGTTATGTTTAAATGCCGAAGCAATTTCAGATGATTTGAATTAATCTATAAATAATAGTATTTATGTTAAATATATATAAGATCAATATATATGCTTGAATATATAAAATAGGTTGAGATAAATTTAATTTTTTTTTTAAAAGATAAAATAATAGATATTAGTTTAAAATAAATTGAATTGATTTCAACTATCGAAAAACACCCTTAACTTGATTAGTTTAAAAGACCATGTTCGTACCTGTAAAAGTTGCCATGGACAAATCTACTCGGATATGCGATCTCATTTTAAGCAACTGTTTTGGATAGTTAGATAAAATAAAATGAAGTTGAAAATTGAATAAATATTATTAAATTATTTATTTTAAATATTATTATTATTTTTAAAATAATTTATTTATTAAATATATAATTTTAAAAAATTATATTAATAAGATAAAATGATATGAAATTGATCAAATTATTTTCTCAACCCCTGCTCCTGAGAGTTAGGGGCAATATAGCAGAATTTATTGGCATCCGCGCTTTTTCCTGTCGGCTAGCTTCAGAATAAAAAAGCATTTGAAGAGGCCCAAAAAACCACTCCCACCACCAGATGGTTCCAGCAGTCTGCCTTCTGATGCCAGCTAGGCATTTGTCTCATGTTATGAAGCTTCCAACTAAATGCTATGGTTATTTCATTTGTTTTTTTGTAAAGGGTTTACACGTATTAGATTTATACGAGAAGATCTGAGAATTTTTTTAAAGATAAGATATTATAATTATAAAGAGATACTGTCAAAATAAATTTTTGAATTGATGTGATTTGATATAATAAATTAGATTTATTTTACGATAAAAATAATTTTACAATATAAAATATCATATTAAGTCATATTAGTTTATGAATTTATTTTTATAAAATTTCTTTATAATTAAAACATTTCTTTTTTCTAAATTTACATGAAACTTGCATATTCTTTGTTTGGATGCATTTCACTGGCCACGTTGAAAAATAAGTGATCTTTTGAATTTATAATAACTTAATAAGATTTCTTTTTTGATTAACTTACTTGAAAAGAGGTTATTTTCACAATGAAGACACAAACTAAAATCCACTGCTATTATTTTGTTTGAATAATGCTAGATACAGTATTAATAAAGTGCACAAACATCATTTAATTATTTTAAAAAATAGTGAAGTTTATTATTAAAAAATAATTTTTTTATATAAATCTCATATTTATTTATTTTTTTAAAAAGAAAATTACGTGATGTTTGTACACTCCACGATTGTAAATATAATTTTCCTTTATGTATATATATGAACTTAGGAAGGCCAAATAAAAGAGAAAAATCATTTTGTCTTCCATCTTGAGAAGGACCCAAAACCCCCCCCCCCCCAATGTCTACCACAAATATTGGAAAATGCTTGGCTTATCTAGAATCTCACCGAATTTTTTTTATTATTATTTTTATTTAATAATTAAAGAAGAATTTTTTTAATGAGTTTTTAATTTTTAATTAATTTTTAAAAATGTTTATAGGATTCAAAAAAATGTTTGAAAATAATTTAAAAATAAAAAAATAAAAAAGAAAATTGGCCTTCTCGGTGACACTCTCGGTCGAGAGTGTTGGTGGGTGTAGCAGCACCTGTATATCCAAACTATAAAATACTTCCCTACTGTCTGATCTCATTAAAGCTCAACCTACCCGACGAACGTTGATTCTTATTTCGTGGGGGCTTTTGCTGCCTTCTTCCTCGCCAATTATTCAGATCTGATAGTGGCAGATGAGTGGGATACATGCATGCTGTAGTACTTCTGAGTTGCACATACCATGCATGAACGATGTAGTTCAATAATTATCGAGTATTCTCGGAATATCTAATAATTGTTTTTGAATATAGATCAATTTTTTTTATTATGTAAAATCATTATTTATTTTAAAAATATAAAATGATAGAAAGAAGAAAATTTAATTTTTTATATTCTTCTTTATATGTGAGCTATATATGTGAGCTAGACTCTCGTCCAATAAGTAAACTCAACTAGTAGAATTTTCAATTAAATGTAACAGAATGCAAAGTTAGAGATCAAACTCAAAATCACTATTCTAATAACATGTGAAATTACCGCTAATCCCAAAATCTTAAACTCATAAGAAAGATAGGTTTAATTTTATATTATCTTCATCTCTGATGGTCTCTGATCGTGGACACCATGCATGCATCTCCTTTCATTTAATTCATTTGGCTTTCTACATTGATGATGCTGTTAACTTCTGGGTTTAAGCACCTGCAAGGTGCCTGCAAGCTGGACCGACTGCGGGTCCATCCTGACACATTCTAATTAAGATTAAACTACCATCATGGTTGCATGAGCTCAGCTGCAACAATCAGAGGGCCGGAGAAGTAGCACAGCTTGTATTCTAGTAAATAACTTCCGAATTGCTCAAAATCTTCCCAGCTGGAAACTTATTAAATTCAGCCACTACTATTTTGTCTATTCTGTCTCGATCGAACTCTTTCTGAGAATGAACGTACCAAAGTGAAACCTACGCAAAGAAACCAATGTAAATGAGGCTCCCCTGAGTTTTGTACGACGTGCTACAGAGGACGTTACTCTAATCAATGGGCGCTTAGAGTCAAACCTATCCACCTAATTGAACTGAAACAACTAAACATGATTGATTGCATGTTTAGCTTTAAACTGCCCGCTTCAATGCTAGCATAGAATTATAAGAAAATTAACAAAAATTTGTGAATTGACAGGGAGTATTGGCTAATGAAAGTTATACATCGGTGTAGTCAAGCTCTTGGGGCGGCCAAGTAGAAACGTGTGAGCCTTTAAATTCTGCAAAATTTGAAATGAAAGAGCCAGAAAATAAATTTCTTAATTCTTCCAGGTGCAGAAAAGACATTTCAATGGGACAAATGGCACGTTATGTAAGACAAGAAGTGTCGTGGACAACTAATCCAGTGATGCTTGTTTCTGAAAGAATTATCAAGCTGAATACTTTCTGGCAATTGCACGTTATAATATATGTTGTTTATAAAATTCTTATGAATAGATCATCAATATATATATATATAGATTTTTACAAAGATACAAAGTTGGTTTATCATGATTTCTAGACAAAATTATAAGAAATGATATAAATTGTTAATTTTTTCTAGATTTTGTAAGCTTGTGAAAAAATTCTCGGAAAATAAATGAACTGCTCATAGACATAAACTATAAATCGATGCTAAACCCAAATTTAACTCTTCTTTGAATAAAATTGAAGTTTGACTATCTACTACTCACTCATTCAAACTCGACTTAGTACACGGTAAGGAAAAACCAGCCTTAATAATTGGAAAAATCTCAATACAGTTGATTTGGGGGATGAATCGTGCACCAATAATCCACTTAGATGTTAAATAAAACGGTTCGTTTTGGAGCGGTAAGCTAAACTGTGCGTTTTATTCAATGGTATCTTCCTTCTCTTCTCCATTTTCGTTCTCTCTCCATTTTGATACATTCTCTTGCAACCTTGCAATTACTATGGCCATCTCAAAACCGTCCATTTTCATGGCAGGAACGACTGTGGATTACACTTCCATTTCAAGGTCGAAGAAGTTTATGAAGAACCTTGAGATCAGTGGGGAAGGATGCTTGGGTTGACTCGATGAGAGCTTGTTCTCCTACACATATCATAACCATCAACCATGCCTTCTTTGGCCAACCATGACCAGAGTTCTTGGATTGCGAGTCAAAACATTTCTCAAAGAAAAAAGTTTTTTTCTTTTATGTTTTCCCATTTTTTGGTGGTTGCGTTAAGTTTCAAAATGATGAATCTGATTTTTGCTGCATTGTTATTAAAAAACAAGATCACCATCCATCAGCCTTGGATATGTTTGAACAAATCATTGATGCCTAAAAGGGAAAAGCGGAGAGCAGATAGTAATGTTTCTAGACTGTGAGAGCATGCTCTCTCCGATAGTTGATGACTTGGATCAAGCTTTCATTTTTTATGCAATTAGTTCTTCCCATCTTCCTTGCTCGATTCATCTTAATTTGATCTACCCACAACTTTCAAAAGTGACTAAACTTTGTCTTCTTTCATTGTACAACTCAGAAGAGAAAGACGGTGAGAAAACAAAAGCAATTCCGAGGGATCATGTAGAGCACAAGAAGTTCTATCTCTGTAGTCATTTTCAACAGGGATGGGAGACAGACGAAGGGGAGATGATGAGGATCTGAGAAGCGAGGGAGACAAATTCTCTTCTAATTGCGTTTTTCTTTTCTTTTTGTTTTTTCCTTTTTTTGAAATAAAAGTTACTCTGACAGCAACAGACTACGTAAACTTGGTACATGGATTTGTCCGCTATATCGTTTGTACCTAGATGAGCTGTTAATAATTAGACCTTGTTTGAATAGTGAAAGTATTTCATCTCATCTCACAATTACAACTTTTTCAAATTTCTACAAATTCAACTTTTTCAAATCTCAAAACAATAATAATATTAAAAAATAATATTTTAACAATATATTATTTAACTTTCATCTCATCTTAACTCACTATCCAAACGACACCTTAATATTCCAAAAGAAAGTGGAGGTAAGAGTTGGCATGCTAATTGCTACTGCAACTGATCTTCCGGCCATATATCAGACTTTATTCGGCTGTTCGATGGCAATCAACAGAAAATTACAGCTTTTTATACCCATACCTAAGGCAGTTACAATTATCGCCCTCGCCCAACCCAAATGATCACGCAGTTCATATCATAATCATAACCTTCAACTTACCAGCAAATCCTGTTTCCTCGCATGTACGGAAGTAGCAATCCAAAATTCTGCAAACACATGCGCCCTCTTAAAATCAGTGATGAGGAGGAACAAAAAGGAGCGTTCTATTTTTACTGTTGTTTTTCTTCCCTTGTTTCGCTTTGCTCTCAGGGGCTCATCTGAATCATATTATATTCCTCACGCTCCATCAAATGAAGGAGAAATCAGAGGCAGTGACATTGCATTCCGCAAATATACTTACCATATGAACAATTTTACAACAGGAGACCCATCACCATGAGTTAACCCCATGCCATGGAACAAGCATAATTGACCACCAGTTTACCATCAAACGTTCCAAAATTCTGCAATGTCCAAGAAGATAATTGAGTCATGGTGAAATGAACACTAGCCATGAACATTTAATAGATAAGCACATAAACTAAATTGGACATTCACAGTCAAATGTGACATCTCAGGGTAAGACAATATTACTAACATTACAAAAACAATATACAAAAATAACTAGGATTTCAGCTCCTTGCTTATTAGGAAAAACAAACATTATCTCGCCAGTAACTTGCACCTCCCTTTCCCTCTACAATTCTTGCTAATTATTCAATTTTGGAATTGAAAATAATAAGGTAGAAAATCCTGAAAATGTAAGAAAGAAGAAGACCACACACCACACGGTCAACATGATTAGCACAGACAAAGTACACTTAAGTAGAAGGAAAATGGATTGACTGTTGAAATTATACAGGCCAGCAGACAGATTCGACCACCATGGTGGACTGCCATTCAAACATTTGTGGTCACCCAAAATATGGCTATTTTAAGCATGATGTCTGCAAAGATAACAACCTTTAGTGCAATGCACCAAATGCAGCTCCTTTTCCTCTTCCTAAGTTTTATATAATGCCATGCAGCAGGGTAAGAGTGTTAAAATACTCCATGAAAAAATCCCTCCTAAATCTAACAGACAGCAGATATTAAAATCCACAAAATAGAGTAGTTATATTATAAATATCTATTATAAATCAATGCATTCACACTCATAAAATAAATAAATCAATGCATTTATAATGCATTTGCGCCATCCTTCAACATAAATGAAATATAGAATAGTAGATATTTTACTTTGGTGAAGGAAAATATAAGAATGAAACACAATGAAGTAAAATCCCAATATAGCAAACATATATCCACCCAAAATTAAAAAAAGGTCAATTTTATTAAAAAGATAATAATAAAGTTAAAGGACCTTACATTATACAAATCGATTACCAATTCATCTGGGTTTGGTGAGAACGAACTGTTGACATAAACAAACTAAGAAAAGAAAAACATTACTCTGAAGCCCAAGGATCATAACAAATACAAGAAAAAAACACCACAAACATATACCAATGTTTCCCGATGAAGCTGCCGCCGAAGAAAGTCAATCACTTTTGCAAACTTTTCAGTTCCTAGTATCTGCCATAGAAAGAATATTTGACATGTGAATACCAAGATTTCAAATTGTAATATACAAATTGAAGAAATATTCAAAAGGTAAAGTTTAGAATTTCTAAACGAGACAAAAATGAAAATAAACAAATATTTTGATGACAAGGAATCACGAAGATTGAGCAAACGCAGTGTCTTTTACATGGTTAAACCCCGGAGCCGTGTAACACGTCCCCATCACATGGATCAGGTACTTCATCAACTTTTCACCAATGGGACGTGGCCCCTAAAGATTGTTTGTACCAAAGTATTTGAATCTTAGACCTAGAGGGAGCATACCACTAAGATCAAGGCCCTTACCACTTGAGTCAACCCCTAGGGGTTACCTATACAAATATTTTTTCATTAGATACTACAAAACAAAGAATAATAAAAGAAAAGAAAAGAACTCTTATGCCTCAAATCAAGCCATTTTGAGATTTGTAAATTAAAGTGATATCAAGAAAAGGGTCCAGCACATATGGAAAAAGTTATATCCATTGCTAACACATTTTCAAAAGGAATGTGATAGCAAAGCCACATAGACGGGGCACAAGTCTATATATGTGTGTTTTATTTGCACATTATATCAATAGCATAAGTTTAAATCCTATTGCGTGTAAATTACAAATAAAAAGTCAAGAAGATATATATATATATATATATACCATAGTTTTCTTTGAATGAAGGCATGCTACCCCTTTGATTCTATACACTAGTGAAGCTGGTGAAGGTGGAAACTTGAACAATTTCTGAACATGGCACGCACATATTGAATGGTCACAAGTTTCTGACACATCAATTGTTACTTGTCAACAAGGAGTGTAATACCCCGGATTAAAAATATTTGGGGGGGGGTTGGTATCAAAGTTAGGATATTTAAAGCGAGGGACTGTAAGACCCACTTCAGTATATAAGGGTGGTAAATGGGATCGCATAGTGCCCGCGCAGGAGAAGTTCTTGCATTTTGTAATGATTTCGAGGAGTTCCAATTATGATATCGACTAATTCTTTTAGAGTATAGTTAGATATCTGTGTCATGGAATACGTCCAAATCGCCACCGTATTATATGGATAAAGTTTTGAGTAAATCCTTTCAAGAAATACCTTAAATTTGGCTTGTTTGAGTATAGGGGCATCGCCAGTGGCTCTGAGATGAACAACGACTGCAGAAAATTGAAAACCCCACAAACAAAAAAAAAAAAAAACACCTTTAACAAAGCTCAAAACTAAAAACTATCAAAGCTTGAACAATCAAAACCCTAACTAAGAAGCAATTAGCAACGTTTTTTTCATCGAGGGCTAGGCTGCTCACCTTTCCGCGCAAAACTTGGAGACTGGGACTCAGCGGCCATCGTTAATTTCTGAAACAAACACCGAATTTGGGGTCGGAGATAACTGCAGTCTGCATTTACTGATGCTTGCACAGTTTCTGGGCTATTTACGGTTATTATTTGGGCCGTACCACGCCATGGTAGGATTCCTCGCTCCTTGTTTTTAGGGCAACGCTAACTTTGATGAAGTCCTCCAAATGGGGCTTCCACAAAATAAGATTCAGGTTGCATTTGAAAGTAAGTTGGGCTTTTCATGTAGGTCTTTGCTCTCTTTCTTCTCGATTGGTTCGGTAATGGTCCCACAGGAAAAGTCGTGCTCTTTCTTTTTGGGTTGCTTCCATTTTTTAGTTGCTGGAAAATGGCCAAAGCTTTGGAAAGGGAGAATATAAAATAATATTTATAATTATAGAGTGTGTATGAATAAGTATAGAGTTCCCTAGGAGTGTACAGGAATTGAGTAGACCAACTATCACTAATGGGAACCGATGGAGAACTAGTCAGCTAGCAATAGGAATTTGCTAAAACCGACATCGGCTGATTTGGTTCAAGTTTGAACCAATGTCCAACCGCCAGACTGGCCGATAACAAAAATATATATATCTTACAAAAAACGATGTTGTTTAACTTAAGGTGAGATCTGAATAGTGAGATGATATGAGATGATTTTATATGAAAGTTGAATAAAATATTGTTAAAATATTATTTTTTAATATTATTATTGTTTTAAGATTTGAAAAAGTTAAATTGTTTATTATATTTTATGTATAAATTTGAAAAAATTATAATGATGAAATGAGATGAATTGAAATGTATTAAAACAATCTTTCTATCCAAACCTAGAGTTAAACAACGTCATTTTACACATGAGGTTTAGGAAAAAAAAAAAAAAAAGATTGGATTTCGGGTTTATTATCCCCCTCCCCTCCTCCTCCTTCTCCCGGTTCTTTCTTTCTAAATTTCTCTTTGAGACTCTCTCTCTCTCTCCTCTCTCATGCAGTACGCATAAGACAACAGTCCCACTGCCACACATCCTCTCTCCTCTTTGATGCTGCCATTGAGATCCACCTCGCCTCGATATCATCTCTGTAGCTCGCATCTGATCTCTCTCTCTCTCTCTTGGTGAATCTCTATGTCTGTATGTCGGTATGATTTTGATTTTTTGAATTTGTTCCTTAAGAAATTTTACAATATAAATCAATGCATATATATAGTATATTTTTTAAGTTTTCCATATTTGTTACTTCTGTTACCAATTGGAGATCGTGATACGCTGCCGATTGTTTTAGACCTTGATCAATTTTTGGGTTTATAAGTTTGTGTTCGTGTTTGCAGAATTGACTGGAAATCGGCGAACCGATAGGAATCATGCCTAGACCGACATCACCAGTTTTCTCCCCCTTAACCAGCCGGTTTTAAGCATGTATAAAATTAGTCGATTCAATTTCGGTCCAAAATCGAAATCAAACCACATTTGTTGGTTTTCAACCCTAGGATTTACATTCTTTTTCAAAATAAGTATGCAGTACTTACACAAGACATTTATAACTATATTAGAATTTTATAAAATTTTGCAAAGCATATGGGAATTATAAATTTTTTTGTGAAAGCCATTTTCTATATTTATAAAATTATGATTAAAAATTTGGGTATATTTTGTTTTGTCAAAAAATTTAGGGGGGGAGGGGGGCTTAGATAAATGCAAGGTGCCACCGATGCGATGCCATTTAAATCATTATAAGTATAATCTCAATATAAATGTCTACATTTATAAACAGTTTATTTATATAATGAGTTATTATATTCTTAAGTCGGTGTGTAGAACGCACTATTCATATAATTTAAATAGTAATATTTGATTTATAAGATTTAAATTTTAAAATCTTATAAATCAAATTATATCATATAAGAACACTAATAGTGATATAGCCATAGTCAAAGTTTAGCTAAGTTGCTTAAAAACTAAGTACACTAAATTTAACAAATGTATAGTAAATTTGACCATTCCTTTTTTCAATAGCCAAATAAATTTTCATGCATAAAAAAAAGGTTCTCGCTTGTATGTTCATCGTGCATAAAAGGCTTTTCCACGGCAAAACATCTCCTGAAAAAGACTCCCAAACACGCTGAAGTCTCCCAAAAACTGAAGAACAGTCGTAGCCTTCCTTCTCCAAAACAACCGTTGTTAGCCCAATGTTGAAGACTCCACTGTTGCTGCTTGCAACCATCGCCGTTGTCAGCCTGTTTCGGTAAGCCCACACCGTCACCGACTCTCCTTTTTTTTTTTCTGTTATTTTTTTCCATACCCTTTTCTATTTACATATATTTATGGATTTTAGATTTTTTTTTTCAAGTTCTTTTGGTTGTTTTTTCTTTCTCGGTTCTATTTCCACCGTCAACCATGTTTTACCTTTTCGATCTTGAGGTTCTGTTGGTTATTTGAGATTTTTTTTTTTGTTGGTTATTTATAATAAGTTCCTTCCTCTCTAAGGTAGTGTTGATGAATGTTTTGAATTTCGTATCGTACCAGCTGGTACGGTTGAAATATACCATTTCTATAATATAGCCAGTATAGATAAGGATATAATTTCGTACTGATCAGAATTTTAACCGTTTCGGCTTGTATTGGCTAATATTTCGACCTTTATTTTTCTTTTTCTTTTTCTTTTTTTATTTCTTCAAGCTACAAACTCATTTTGTGACCTTCAAATTCAGATTAAACTATTTATAATTTTTATATATTATTCTTTTGGAATATAATTTTTATATATAATTTATTTATATATAGACTATTATGAAACGATACCAATACTGAAATATCTTGTTTTGATGTTTCGACCGAAATAGTCACTATGGTATTCAAAATATTGGTGTCGACCTTAATGTTGTCCTTTTGGTGGTCCTTGAATGTTCCTTCATAACACATTTTTTTCGTTTCTTTTGTTGGTCATTTCTTTTGATTAATTGTTGTTGCAGCTTGAATGTTGTGGATTATGGATTTGGGCTGTTTGGGGAGCTTACGAAGGTGGGCTTTGAGTCGGATATGGTGACAATTGATACTTTGGTTAAGGGTTTGTGCAATGATGGTAGGGCTCATCATGCGCTTCAACTGCGTGAGAAGGGACTTGGAGAGAGTGTGATCATATATGGGGCTCATAGAATATGGCCGTTGTAAAAAAAAAAAACCGTTATAAAATTATATCTGATGTAATAATGTGAACGTTAGAAAATGAATATGTATTTTTTTTTAATAATAAATAAATATTTCAATTAAAATTAGAATTAAAATAAATATTTTAATATATTAGTGATAGATTTAGAGAGTTTGTTATTCAATATTGTTAAAAAGTGACAAACTAAATTTATAAAAATGAATTTTCTGGTTAGATTTTGGTCAAACTTTAGCTAGGTTTTACTAATGCTCTAAGCATTTTATTAAATGTGCTCTACACACCGACTTTAAAATATAATTCTTCTTATATAAATTCATAGTCGCTTGTGTTTGAAGTTTGTAAAATAAGTTTCAACCTAAACGTCATAATCTTAACATAATTAAGTAGTTCGCATAAGCTTTCAATAATAAAGCTTATCGATTTAAGAAAATATTAATAAAGACTAAAGTCATAAAATAGCAAATGAACGAGTTGAATTCGTGCCCATTCAAAACACAAATATGAATCGATTGCATAAATAAAACTTAGTTCAATGATAAATTGAAGTTCAACCAATAATTGAATAAAAATCAAATAAATATAATTTGAACATTCAATATTGGTTTCTGTTAGCAGGTGAAAGGAGGGGCGCCCACGTGGGCTGACCCCCTCCCTTCAAGACATGAACGTATGGCATTAAGCCATACGTTACATGTCTTGTAACGCATGGC
>QEOT01005799.1:2988-14218 GCA_003123785.1 Pterocarya stenoptera
TGCCTCTTAAATCCTGTGCGTGTGCCCCCATCATCGATTTGGTTCCAAATCCAATGGTCGAAGACTTTTCTCTTCTTTTATACCAACGATTCTTCATTTTTTTTTTCTTTTTTATACAAAACTTCTTTAGTTCGTTAAATCCACTTTTGTAAGTTTTTATCTCGAACGATTTGATCATTCACAACAATAACAACAATGAAAATTTGTTTTCTTAAAATCAAATACATTTGACAAATTGTGGTTTGAGGAGAAGGGTCAATGTTGATAGATTGGGGGATGGGCTCTGGGTTTCGTGAGGGCACAGGGGGGAAGATTTAGGGAGTTTTGTGAGTTTCATTCGTCACGACTCGGTGGGTCGACAGCCATTTGTCGCAAATCTTGAGGTCAAGCCGTGCGAGAGGGGGTGCAAATGGGTTGAGATATCGAGAGGGGGCTGAGAAAACCAGAGGGGGGTGTGAAGGGAGGGCAATATTTTTTCTACAATTTGATGTAGTGCATATACAATATAGTTGTGGTGGAAAGTCTAGGTGTCACTTAATTATTGACGGGTTGTTATTTAGGTAACATTAACCCCACCGGTTTTAAGGATTTCTCATATTTTTAAGACCATAAAAGAAACATGATGCAATATACTACATCTGCTCACTTTATAATATACCATACCCGATGCTTGGAAATGAGATTAAATAAAAAATTTATAAATAATAAAATGATATGTGAATAGTAATAAGATAGTTTTAATTAGGTATTCATTGAGTTTTGAAAAATGAAAGATAAAAAATATTATAAAATAAAAATATTATTAGAATATAATTTTTTAATGTAATTTTCAGTTTTGAAAAAGTTGAATTATTTTTTATTTTTTATTTAAAAGTTTAGAAAACTTGAAATGATTAGTTTGAAAAAATTGTAATGATTAGTTTGAAAGTCTTTGTATTTGAATAATGTTTGGAAAGGAAATGAGATGAGATAAAATAAGATGAAAAACTTTCCCAAACTTTAACAACTGTTTAGAAGTTCTCATATGTAAATTTTATATTGAAAAATTTTAAAAATTTACACCACACAACTCCACCTAATCATCTCATAAAGTAGTAATAACATTCAAAAAAGTTTTACACCACATAATTTTATTTAATCAATATGTGATTTGTCATTTTTACATTTCTATATTAATGCTTCAATATATGTGTATTTAAATATAAGAGACATAACAAATCACATATTAATTAAATAAAAATTTGTGACGTAAGGCTTCCGTGTAACATCTGTAAAAAAATATTATCAAGGCAAAAAGTATAACACACGCCATATTTAAACTTAAAAAAGTAAATAATTATGTATCGACTGATGTGATACTGATATTATTATAAACGTAGCAAAATCTAAAATATTATTATAAAAAGTTTACAAATATACAAATTAATATTACTAATATAAAAAAATTAAATAAATAATTATAAAAATGATATTATTAAGCCAGTGGATTGAGTGGATTGAGTCGTGCTACTTACACCGATAGTATAGTTCAAAGATGGTCCCAAGAAAGTCATTTGGCTTTTTTTATTTTTATTTTTTAAATTTGTTTCATTCATTTTTATACCTTTAAATATATATATTTTTTAAAAATTCACAACATCGTCAAAAAATATTTTTTTAATTGTTAAGCAAAAAAAAACAAAAGTATTGGAACCAATCTTCGGTGACTTTAACTTTTTTATTTAATACAATTTTTATATTTTATAATTTGATTTAAAAAATAAATTTTAAAATTTAAATAATATAAATCACATCTGAATATATGAGTAATCATACAACACTTTTTCATAATTATGCCATGACTCACTATTCTTAAAATAAAATTATTTTTATAAAATAACTTTTTATGGGATGTTTTATAAAAACATTACATGTTTTAAAGCATAATTACGTAAATGTTATAGAAAATACTGTGTTTATCTATTTCCATCCAAATCTATCGACCTTTTTTTAAAAATAAAATATCTGTTGGCACACTTGAGTAAACGGTCAATCCAATTTATAAGATTTTGATGGTAAAAAACTCTCGTCATCTTTATTCTTTAATATTCATCTGCAAGTATTTAAAAGAAAAAAAAAAAAAAAATCATCTGCAAGTTAATGGCATATCGTAATTATAGACATGTAAGTGGTATTCCAGTACTTTCAAACTCTGAAGATTCTTAAAACCCTTATACGTGGCGGCCTGTTGCAGCTGTCCAGAAAAGCTGTTAGACAAACGGCCTCCAACTTTCAACTTTCGTCGGCTTCCGCTGTCCACATCATTCCAGCCGTTAGACGAGAGAATCAAAACCATATTATCCCCAACCAGCCTCTAGTCAGTTAAACCATGGTCAAGTTAACCAACCCAACGTTCGAAAACCCCATACCACCCAAACTTCCTTCTTAATTACAATATGGTCCAATCATTCTGAATCTATAAATTCAGCCCTCGAGACTCGTTAGGTTTGCCAAACCAACCGGCCTAAGGGCCCCCTGGGAAATTTTCTGATAAAAAAAAACGCCTCGCTTTTTCTCTCTCTCTAGGCCTTCCGCTTTCTCTCCCTTCATCAACAATGGCGACCTCATCGTCAAGAACCAGATCCAGCGGACCGGTTCTACGCTCGCTCTCACCCTCCGGCAGATTTTATTCTCCCACCACATCAAACTCTGCTTTTTCTTCGTCCTCTTCAGCATTTGCTTCCTCTACGAGCTCCAGTTTCTCATCCCCATCAACAGCTTTCTTCCACCGTGACCTTCACGGCCATCACTATCACCACCACCACCACCACTCCCACAATCATCAGCGATCAGCCTCTCCTACCCGGGTCAACCTCTTTACCACCGCTTCCCTCTCCCCATCCGTTCGTTTCTCCATCGACCACCGCTCTATCTCCCCCAACCGCAATCAAGTCATCAAGAGCCACCACAGCCCCATGTCGATCTCCAAGAAGACGTGTATGTGTTCACCGACGACGCATCCAGGTTCTTTTCGCTGTAGTCTTCACAAAAACATGTCAAACAGTAGCGGAAGCCATCATGCGGGCTCGTATCCCACCAATCGGCTGAACATGCGCAGATCGGCTATGAAGAATTCGCTGGTTAGGATCGGAGGCGTGGAGGGAGAGTGGGTTAAGAGGGCGCTGACCGCTCTGATCCGGCCCTCTTCACATCAATTAAGGAGAAGAGCCGCTTTCCAGCCCGCGCCGAGCCGGCTCTCGATCATGGCCAAGGCGGAAGATCTCTGAGTTTTTGTTTCTTTTCGTAGTCGGACAGGTTGGTTCTTGTTTTTCGGTCAACTTTGAATTTTCTGGTCTTAGATTCCGGCTAGGAAGCCGGAATCCGATCCAGGAGCTTCTCAACAGAGTCGTCAGCGGCGAGTTTGGTAGCTGAAATACGCCGCAGTAACTGGGACGAATCGAGTGCAGGCGGCACTTGTAGAAATAGAGCCGAGTCAACTCGGGCGAGTTGAAGTCTGTGTGCAGCGGTACTGAGCCGACACGGGCGAGTATGGTACTCGGAAGTCGTCGGTCATCTACTTTTTTGGGGAGCGGGACTGAAGAGAAAATTACTTTTGTACATATAATTTTCTATGGAAGGAGAGTTTTTGGACACCATATTTCTCCAGGAAATTAGTAGACTTAAATCATAATTAATACGTATTTTGAGATTAATTCGGAGTTTAATTACCTGATTAAAAGTGGCAGACTAGGTTTGGTTTGGATTGTGGCGACGTTGGATGGGACCCGTAACGTGTTTCGTTCGTCAGTGTTTGCTGCGTAGGAATTACCGTTATGCGTTGTGTCGACATGCCTGTTCCGTGTAGACGGTTCCGTTGGTCGTCACCATTTATCACTGTTTGTTCCGTTACGTGAACCGTAGACCTCTCCGTTATCGTTTGATCAGATCTCGTTGCTTTCGGTGTGAGGTATGATTCTTTTCTTTGCTCTCTCTCTCTCTCTCTTTTTTAAATTTTCAGAACATGCCTATTTTTTTCAAAAAAGATAGAATTTATTCTGTCTTGTTTTTTGCTTGTTTGTTTTATTTACTTTTCTAAGCCTTTACAACCTTGGGTTACTTCTGTTTGTGTTGTTACAGGTGTGATGTCATGGACTTCAATTCTGGACTTCGAATTTATTATTAATGGACTTCAAACGAAATAAATGAAACTTGAAATTATGAATATGTGTGACCTTTGCACTGGAAAAAGGAGGCGCCGTTTGATGAAACATCAGAGCTTTTGTAGAAGACGGGGGAGCGTTTTAAAAGAAAACGAAATCATGCAGAGATTATATATATATTTTCACGAAAACAAAATCAAAATAATTTTTTTTATTATGACGTAAGAAAAAATCGACTAAAATTAACTGTCTAAGAAAAAATATGGAATGGAAAAGGTAGCGTGTGTGCTCATCATGTTCTACCATGAAAACAAACGATTTGCCATGTCACATGATAATGAATGTGACTTGTGTGATAATGTGGGGGTGGAGAATCACTTGTGTGATAATGTGGGGGTGGAGAATCAAAAGCAGGTGGGGATAGAAAGAAGGAACGAAAAGTAGAAAGAATGTCGTTGTCACACAAATCACATACATTTTATTTTGTTGGGAGAAATGGTGAAGAGGATACACGTGAATGGGGCGGAGGAAGATGAAGTTCACACGGATCACACATCTCTTTTATAAGAGATTACGCTTTAAATAATAATGTTAGATGAGATATATTTGGTAAAAAAGGGTAGAGTAAAACAAATAAAGAAGAGTAGTGCTGCATCCCGAGGGATGTAGGCTGTTGCCCGAGGATCTCCAGGTAAAAAAAATTCTGATTTATTTTCATTTATGTTTTTGGTGTATTTAAATATTTTTTTAAAAATTTATAATATTATTAAAAAATATTTTCTTAATCATTACATAAAAATATTCGGAGAGAATATTGAGCCCTAGCACTTTTCTCTTCTTGAATCCAAAGAAAGAGGTAAGATAAATGAATGGGACTCAGACGGCGGTATTTCGAAGAAATCTGTCCCGTCTATATTTTGTTTTCAAGTCCGAATATTTTTCTTAACGTTAAACTTTTATATTTATGCAAGGCATGTGAGTTCACATGTCGTGTCTGCTCAGGAAAACAACCGGTGGGAAAAGAATGACAGGTGACAAAGGGTTATCCAGTATCCGACTATGCATCCCCGTGAATGCCTTTACATCCGCCTTAATATATATAGTATATGGATATTAAAATATTAAAATATGAGAAATAGCATATTAAATGAACTGAACAACATTATACTTGTTTTGTTAATTTTTTGAGCGATAAACTCGTTTAGATCCAAATGAACGACACAAAAACCAAGGGACCACGATGAGGAAGGGCTTTCATAAAAAGTTCAGAACTGATGTGACATTCAAGCGGTCGCATCACCTCTACCAAAAGCTCGCCTCGTCATTCAATAATTTAACGAAGAGGATTGTTATACGTAAACTTACAAATCACACATTAATATATTTTTTTATTTTTTTTAATTTTTTTTATTTTACTCTTATTGAAATATTTATATTTTTTTTATTTATCATCTATATAATACACATTTAATAAGAGAAATAAATAAAAAAAATAAAAAAAATTATAATATATAGTGTAGACTGATGCAAAGATTAATTGTTCAACAAAATATGATCGTGTCCGTTGCTTGAAAA
Source organism: Pterocarya stenoptera (assembly GCA_003123785.1). Lineage (NCBI taxonomy): Eukaryota > Viridiplantae > Streptophyta > Magnoliopsida > Fagales > Juglandaceae > Pterocarya > Pterocarya stenoptera. The sequence goes on from QEOT01005799.1 coordinate 8,703, forward strand.
TGAAATGTCGATGCTATTTTAAACCCAGGACTCCACCTTTTGCACGATTAAACTTGAAAAAAGAAAAAACAAATCAGCTCGGAGTTGCACAAAAAAATTGGATCCAAACTCCGTTTTTGGGGGAGACCGAAGAAGGCTCCAATATAAATGTATCATTGTAATGGGCATAGCCTAGAGTGGCCATTCATTCGGTCTTATTCCCATGTCGTCCCTTCCCTTATTGGGCCTGAGTCTTCCATTCTCTCTCTAATAAAATATAGACGCGTTGGTCATGATGTGCGAAACGATCGGTTTGCAACCACCCCCTGATACGATCAGTTTAATAACTGAAACAAAACCACAAAGACTCCCCCTCCCCCCTCCCCCCTCTTTCTATATATACTTATTTCTCGTACAGATTGCTCGGTTTGTAACAAATACCCAGCACGATTGATCCCACTATGCGTTCCTTTGCGTCCCTGAAAATATCCGCACCCCCATCCCTCCATCAACTCGCCCCGATCCAAACGCTTGGATTTCGTCGGTTCTCTCAATCTGCACCTTCATCCTCTTCCCAGATCGATGCCTCAATCCCCGATACCAAGAGCCCTCTTCTCGGCTCCTTTCTGAAATGGGCTTCGGGAATCTCCGTTGGCTCTGGCCTAGCACTTCTTTGCTGGTCCTCTACTCCCGCTCCTTCTCCCGATTCCAATTTCGCTCTTTTCAAGAAGCCCTTGTTGTCTTTCGCTGACTGGTCAACGGCCACTGCTGAATCTACGGTTTCTGCATTTCGCAAATTAGCCTTGCCTGAAAGCTCCTATTACCTCTTTGGAGGTGATGATGATGATAATAATGTCAATTTCCTTCCCTCTCTTTTTGATTAACGATTAAGGAACCGAGTGTGTAATCTTGTGAATGTACTTCTGGAATTATTGATTTGTTACTGCGATTGCAGATGCATTTAGGAGAAAGATTTTCTTCAACTATGAGAAGCGCTTAAGGTTGCGGAGTCCTCCTGAAAAGGTATTCATAATTTTTTGCAAACACGCCGTTTCATTCGCCGCACATAATTTGACTACTTTCAAGAGGGCTATAATTCTTTCGTTCTTTGGCATAGGGCTTAGTTTTCGATGACTATTTATAAATTTTTAAGGCCTTAGCTCTGTCATGTGCTGAATTGCCAAGCAGTTCCGTGAACTTTATATGCATTATCGATATAAATACTCTGGAAGCTGTAAAATTATTTATATTATTCTGGCATAAATATGCTTGTTGTCGGTGTCATTGTCATCCTTGTTTGCATTCATCCCTTGTTTAGCTATTTGTTTAACTCCGCTTGAAAATCTTGGTATATGGATATTTATATTGCTAAATCTGTTTTAGTGTGTCCTGAAATGCCTAGATTTTCTTTCAATGTGTGTGATGGTTTCACCTCTCCTTTTCTATACGACATTAATTGAATTATGTATTTTGGAGTCGTAGTGTGAATTGGGGGTGTAAATAATTCGGTCCGGTTGGTCTTGGTCCCAAAATATGTGGACCGATGACATTCTGTCCGGTCCTGGGGTCTACAAATTTTGGACCGGACCGAATCCCCATATATATTTTTAATAATTTAATATATTATTTTTATATAATAATTATATAAGTTAATGATGTAATTTTCATCTAATTTATTATCATTGACCATATAAAATATAAAATAATATATGCTATCAATTAATAATAAATCATAAATCATGTGATAATTTATGTCATTATATGTAAATAGTTAATACATCATACATTCATACATACTCTACTGTTTACACTTAATTAAAATAATTATGTATTTTTTTTAAGTATCTAAGTTGCAAGCAAGCATGAATAATCTATATAAAATAAAATTATTTGATATTTATTAACCATACATAAAACGTATGACATTATTAATAATTATGCACACTAAAGAGTAAAGTCTAAGTTAGTAAGTAGTGACTATCAACATCATAAATATAATTATGGTAAAATATTTTTTTAATGAGTTAGTTATATAATTCACATTAATAATTCACTTAATTTTAATTTAGTAATTTAAATAATTTTTTTATTAACTTATTTGAAAAAAAAAAAGATGAAAAATAATAAAATAATTAGGCTGGACCGATAGCTATCGGTCCGGTCCCTATGGATGTTCGGTCCAGAGAAAATGATGGATTATCACTGGACCGGACCGATTTACAGCCCTAACTGTGAATAGTACTTGGTTATGAAGTTGTTCCACTATGTGATGACCTTTCTGTATGGCATTATTGTTTCAGAACCAGACAATTTATTTTCGTGGTTTTTAATGAATTTATCACTTGTAAAAACGAAATTTGGAAAACAGTATTGTCCTTCAGCCTTGGCATAGACCTGTAGTCTATATGTGTACATGACCTTACAGCCTATACTGTAGGTTGAATATATTGAAAGGTTATTTATTTTTTCATAGTTTTGTTTGTTTGTTTGTTTTTTTTTTTAAATTTTTGCATAAAGGTGCCGTTGACAATGTCTTGTGCCATGCTTGACTGAAGGTTTTTGAGTACTTTGCGTCTTTTCGGTCACCGGAAGGACAATTATTTATGAAACCAGCTGACCTAATGCGGGCAGTTGTTCCTGTCTTCCCTCCATCCGAATCCAACCTTGTTAGAGAAGGATATTTGAAAGGGGAAAGGAGTCCTGGAGAGTTACGTTGTGATACTTCAGATTTTTTTATGCTTTTTGATGTGGACAATGATGGACTCATATCTTTTAAAGAGTGAGTTACTTATTTGTTTATTCTTTACTATTACATTATTATTGTTTTAGTTTCCTTTTTCTTTTTTCTATTTTTAGGGGGGGTGTCAATACAATATATAGTAAGTTAAGTGCATTATAGAATTTTGCTTCGTTTTAAGTTTACAGTTCTTATGATTTTTTTCACTTTAACAGGTATATCTTTTTTGTGACAATACTCAGCATCCCAGAATCAAGCTTTTCTGTGGCATTCAAAATGTTTGACATTGACAACAATGGGTTGGTACTAATGCATATTAATATTGTTTAGCCATAAACTGGATGTGTCATTTACGCATTGGCATATAAATGCTTATTATTTCTCGTTAGTTTTTGTTGGGTTCTATGATAACAATTTATTATTACTTAATATTTGATACTGCAATATTTCCAAGGAACGATTCCAATTAGGGTTTTACTATGATCAGAGAATGCATTAAACAAACACTGAGCTTCATTATCATTTCCTCTGATATACACTTGTAAAAAAAAATCTTTCCTCTCATATGATATATATTTATATTAAAAATTATATACACTTATTATATAATATTCTTTGTGACTGATATTTGTGACATAAAATACACCACAACATCAAATCTTTGAACTAATGACATTTTAAGGTGTTATTTTATGCGTGGTTGATATTAATTTTGTCTTTTACTCCATTTACTTAACTCTTTAGCCTGTTTTTCTTTCTCCTTTTTCTTCTTCTGCATACTTTGGGCCTTCCATCTCCATATATAGAGAGATAGATAAGGAAGAATTCAAGAAAGTGATGGCTATGATGCGATCTCATAACCGACAAGGGGCTCAACACAGGGATGGGCTTCGAACTGGGTTAAAATTCAATGGTTCAGTAGAAAATGGAGGCCTGGTGGAGTATTTCTTTGGTAAACATGGAAAGGAACGACTCCAACATGATAAGTTTTTCCGATTTTTGCAAGATTTGCATGATGAAGTAAGTCCCCTGGCCCTTCTCCATGATTTTTTAATGTAATTGTAACTTATATTTTAGTTCAATAGTGGCAGATTTGCTTGTTTCCATTGGGTTTTGTCCAACCTAAAATTAACATTTCAAACGTAAGTAACCTGAAGGTTGAAAAATCGGTGATCTAAAACTGTAGCCATAGCTGATACTGAAACATAAGAGATGAAGCATATTTCATTTTATGATTCATCATGGCGCAAATTATAAAGAGAAATTTTGATTGGGACTTTACGATGGATAGATGATGAAAATCAGAGATGTATAGCAGCAGTACTGTAGCAAGTTCTAACTTCCAAATTAAAACCATAGATCAAGTCACATTCCGTTATAGATTTGCGATGGCCTTTTTTGCCTGAAAATACTTTGTATTTGCAAATGTACATCACCCAAGGAAAAGTATTGCTAATGTCTACTGAGCTAGATAAGATAAGGAATAAAGTGGACATTCAGAATATTAAATGCCAGTGAAAAAGTGTAACATCCCGTTCCCGTAAGGTAGAGATGTTACTAACATTCATAATATAATGCCCGGTAAAGAGATTCATTTTCTGAATTACCTCATTTTATTGAAAAGCATCAAAAACTAAATTGAACATAACTGTTTCAAAGCTGAACGTAAAGTAAAAGAACATAAACTAACCCTACAAATGACATAAAAGAAATCTAGTTCTTGTGTGAATATCATTTATTCCTTTCTAAGTCTTTACATTAGATCTACTCTTGACCATCCAGCTCTCCGTCCTCATAATCACCATCTGTGGAAATTGGACATAGAAGAAAACAGGAAGACAAACAAAAATAAGTCGAATACTCAGTAATTAGCACATCATACCGTAAAAATACATCTTAGCCTAGCATAGACTTGATTTATGAAGACTCTTCACAACATGCATTCAGCATCACAGATTCACAATCATACGCGTACATAACTTTCTGAAAATCAACTTTACATACATGCATAAATCGTCACAGATTCACATAGCATACGTATTTATCATTAACATGAGCGGAAACATATATAATCATGGCAAAATGTAACGTGAATGCATAATTATTTGTTTATCTTGTCTTACATGAAGTGAAACAAGCTTGGGTCCGTATTTCACCTAACTTGCATAACATAGAGTGAAACACGCTTGAGTTCATGTTTCACTTAACTTGCATTATCTGGAGTGAAACATGCTTGGATCCGTGAATCACTTAACTGAATAACATGAAGTGAAACGTGCTTAGGTCCGTGTTTCACTTAACTGGAGTGAATCACGCTTGGGTCCGTGATTCACTTAACTGAATAACATGGAGTGAAAACACGCTTGAGTCCGTGTTTTACTTAACTGGAGTGAATCATGCTTGAGTCCGTGATTCACTTAACTAAATAACATGGAGTGAAAACACGCTTGAGTCCGTGTTTCACTTAACTGGAGTGAATTATGCTTGGGTTCGTGATTCACTTAACTGAATAACATGGAGTGAAAACACGCTTGAGTCCTTGTTTCACTTAACTGAAGTGAATCACGCTTAGGTCCGTGATTCACTTAACTGAATAACATGGAGTGAAACATGTTTGGGTCTGTGTTTCACTTAACTGGAGTGAATCATGCTTGGGTCCATGATTCACTTAACTGAATAACATGGAGTGAAACACGCTTGAGTCTGTGTTTCACCTATCTGAATAACACGGAGTAAAACACGCTTGGGTCCGTGTTTCACCTATCTGAATAATATGGAGTGAAACACACTTGAGTCTGTG
>QEOT01005800.1:10466-64307 GCA_003123785.1 Pterocarya stenoptera
CAGTGATCATGAGATGGAAGATCACGATTCTGATTCTAGTTTTAAGAACCCGTATCACAAGCGTACTTTATTTTGAGAGTACCATAATAGGGAGGAACGTCATGGGGACCTCGGTTTCAGAGTTGATTTACTAGAATTTCTTAGTACTCTTCAGTCTGAAAGTTTCGTTGATTTATCACATGAGGTTGAGTGGATTTATTACTCTTAGGAATAAGAGTTTAAGAATGAACATTCTTCCATAAGGCGAACTCTATACCAATCTTCGGTACCTTATATCTAGATGAAGATAACCTAGTGGATGAGGTAACTATTTTTATTGAAAACATAGAAAATTTGAACAAAGAAAACAATGGTAAAGTTTTGAAGTTTGAAAATCATAAAACAACTTTTGAGACAATTAAATATGTTGATTTTCTTGAAGTTGAGGAATTTTTTTTTCAAATTTTCCTATGCAATATATGTTTTTTGGATTTGAGATGCGGGAAAGAAACTTAATTTTGGAGTATAAGACTGCGTTTGGATGCTAAACTCATCTCAACTCATCATTACACCTTTTTCAAATCCCAATACAAAATATAATAAACAATTCAACCTTTTCAAATCCCAAAACAACTTTAATATTAAAAAATAATATTTTAACAATATTTTATTATCTCAACTCAACTCACTTCAACATCCAAACTCACCCTTAGATGTTCAATATTATTTTACTTCAACCAGATCAAATCAATTTTAGTTTTTCCATGATCATCGGGATGATATAACAAAATAAAAGAAAGATTGGTCTAATTAGGCATCCAAAAGATCGAGGTAAGAAAGTTTAGAATTCGAGGACCAGTTCTCTCTAATCCAGTGAGAATGATGCAAACCCAAATTGACATGGGGTAGGTAGGTCTAGATTCTACGTTGAAGTATTACTTTAAAAAGATAAATCTGTACAAATATGGTAGGAAAAACTTAAAATATTTCTTGGACTAAGGGCAATATTAGTTATTTCCCATCAAATCATATATTTATGCTCATTTTTACCTTATTAGTAAATATTTGGTTTCAGATTTGGGAAGTGATTCTGATTTCGATTTTGGCCAAATATTTGGTAGGATTCTTGTTTATTTATGTGTTTATTTCTCATACAATAATTTAAATTTTTTCATTTCTAGAAAAATATCATAATTTCAAATTTTGAAGCTATTTAAGTTCGACTTGTGGGTTTCATAAGAGAATTATGAATTTTACTATTAATTAATATTATTTAGAGTAATTTTCTTTATTTTTTGGGAGACTCTCTTGTCTTCTTTGTGTTGATTATCTGTTGGAACTAGCCATCAGAATTAGTCTATATTCTCTCTGGCATCATACTTTTATTGTCAATTAGATCTAACAAATCATATGAAGTTATGTTAATTTTTGAGTTTATGTGAAATCTCTTTGTGACTATAGTACTCATATAAATATATATAATATCATGTATATATATATATATACTTGGTCTCTACTATTGTGCCACTCGGTCTTGACCGCATAAAGTTATAGCTCGATGTGGCATAGTTATTTAAAAAGAAGAAGAAAGAAACAAAACAAGAAACTGAGCGGGAGGGAGGATTTAGAACTGAAATCATGAAGTTGATAACCATTGAATTACTTCCAAAATATTAAAAAGAAAACTTTACTAAAAGATCTCTAATATTAATCCCTATTTTATAATCTTCTATCAACCTCAAATTCTCAGACCAATCTTCATCTTTGAAACTTCTAAAAAAACCCCATAAAAAAGAAACATAAATAAAAAAGAAATATAAAGAGAAAAGCAAACCCACCTTGCATTTGGCGGCCAACATTAATAGAAGCCACCGACAGGGACTTGGATTTTGAAGCAACCCCATTGATAAGCAAGAGAGGGTGAAGGGGTCGTAGAAGAAGGTGATTTGGGAGTTTGGTTCTTAGAGAAGAGAGTGAAGTTGATGAGGGAGGAAAGGTGCGAGGGAGGAAGAGTCTGCAGTGGTGGTGAGGTTGAGCTTGGAAATTAATGCGAAGGGATGAGATCGAGAATTGGGGCTGCTAGGGGTGGTAGATGATGATGTAGAGTGCAACGCCATTGATGGAAATGAGAAGAGTCACCACGAGGAGGATAAGGAACAACCAAAAGCAGCAGCAAAGGTTGCATCGGCTGTGTCGGCATCGGTGGTCGGTAAGGTTGCTGGAGATCATGAATCAAAAGAGAGAATTCAGAAAAGGGAATGCTTGCTTTCTTGCTTTGATAGAAATCTCACCGAATCGTGCATACTAGAAATAATGTGTATACTAGCCATGTGGTATGGCACCTGACATCATGTCACGTTGAGCGACAAGTTTGAGCTGTCAAATTGATTGGCATAGTGGCATTTTCCTCTCTCTCTCTCTCTCTCTCTCTCTTTATATATATATATATCATTAAGGGCCCGTTTGGATGATGAGATGAGATGAATTGAAATGGTCTGTGAATAGTAGTGAGATTATTAGTTGAAATTATATGAGATGAAGTGAGCCTCTGTATCCAAACGGGCCCTAAGTGTTGTGGAAATTATCTGAATCAAAGTGCATTTTCTTTAATTTTTTAAGATAACGTGTTCATTACAGGGAGGTTCAAAGATATATGGATGAAAAAAACTTGAAAAAGCTACAACAATGAGATCCATCAAAACTATACAATTGGTTTAAGTTTTACAATTGGGATTTTAATCTTCTAGTATAGTTATATCTTATTACCTCAATCATGCCGAGAGAGAGAGAGAGAGAGAGAGAGAGANGAGAGAGAGAGAGAGAGAGAGAGAGAGAGAGAGAGAGAGAGCCACTTTATGGTTCAAAAAGGATTTAGCGCAAATATATTATTAAAAAAAATGTCTTGCAGTCTAAAGTGTGATATAAGTTTGTGAATTTACCTTTATGAGATCTATCTGTGGATCTAGCATTTCTCTACTGAAAAATAAAATAAAAGTTGAAATAAGTAGTAATTATAACTTTGATAGGTCCCGCTACAGATTAATGCTTAAGTAGGTGTTCTCTTCGGGTAAGAATGTACCACACTTTAGATAATTTACTTTCTGATAATCCATTGATAAATTCTTGGCTGCTTAATTAAGCAAGGCCACATACATAATGCCAAAATAAAAGAGAAACTAGTAGCTAGCAACTAGAATACAAACACACGTAAAAACAGGAAGCATAACTAACCGAAATAAACATGCAACATAAAAACTACATCCTACAACGTAAAACTCTCAACTGCAAATGATCCAGTCCACTCCAGCGTGATTGTCTCGTTCTTCATGCGCCCATGACCCCGTCTACTGCAACGGTCTTTATTCGCGTATGCCCAACCTCGCTGCATGCATGCCGCATGCAATGGTCTTTCACGTCCAACTTCATCCAAGATATTTGGGATTTGGCTTTAGGCCTCTCTCTGAACAACGTGGCCTAACAATACCCCCCTCTAGTGGACGCTTGTCCTCAAGGTCTATAGATGGAAATTGCTCAAGCAATGATTGGGTTGTCTCCCACGTGGCCTCCTCTGTTGGTAGACACATCCACTGGACTTTGCTTTCTTCTTCAAATTTATTTCCCCGTTTGACCCAATGAGTGTCTAGGATTTGTTGAGGTTCCAATATAACTACGCCTTCATCGGTCACTGGCGATAGTTCCGCACCACTAGGTCTCCCACGAATTTTTACGTGGAAAATGGTATGAATGCGAGCTCCTTCCAGCAACTGAAGTTTATATGCAACCATCCTAATTTTTTGTAGCACTGGGTATGGCCCATAAAATCGACTAGCAAGCTTCTGGTGGGCACATTTGAAAATCAACTGCTGCCAATAGGGATGCAACTTAAGAAACACCATATCGCCCACTTTGAAAGTCACATCCCGCCTCTTTTGATCCGCTGTTTGCTTCATGCAATTCCTGGAAGTCTCCAAATTAGCTTTAAGTTGGCGCAACAACTCATCTCTAGACACGAGAGTCTGGTCCACTTCATGCACAGAAGAAAAGCCACTATGGTAAATGGGAATTGGAGGAGGCAAATGACCACAGAACACTTGGAATCGGGTCATCCCTATAGATGCATAGTACGTCGTATTATACCATAGCTCTGCCCATGGAATGTAGGTGCTCCATTTGCATGGCCATTGGTGAACAAACCAGTGAAGATATTACTCTTTACAACGATTGGTCACTTCCGTCTATCTGTCGGTTTGAGGATGATAAGCTGAGCTGAGTTTTAATTTAATTAGTATATGACATTTGGAAGAATTCTTGCCAAAATCAACTAATAAATATAGGGTCCCGATCACTAATGATCGATCTGGGAAGGCCATGTAATTTGATAACCTCATCAACAAATTTTATAGCCATGCCTTTAGCAGTAAAATGATGAGTTAAAGTTAAGAAATGTGCAAATTTATTTAACCTGTCTCTGATACCAATTGTTAAATGCTCAAGCATTGATTCAAAAGTCCTAAAACTATTGGATACTAATTTGTTAAACCTTTAACCCCAGAATCATAGAAAACTTATAAGCAATATAGATGCGTTATTTGTTTCTCATCTGCGATGATTAGTTTTGAAAGTTGGTCTTTCATAACTAAAACTTTTACTGTGAAATGCTGTTCCAACCGATTTAAAAAATGCTTAATCTGTCATTTGCCTTGAAACTTGAACGACATTTATTCGAATTGAAAAGACTCGAAAATTTTGGTCGTCTTTGATCATCAGGCACTGAATGGACCTCGAATACCGATGCATGGATTTGGTGTTGAAGTACGGATGTAGAGTGGTCCACACAGCCATGGGCATGCATTTTGAGATAATATTGCAGTGGGAGCAACATGTACTAATTATTAACTTTCAGTACTAGTTTCTTTACTGGACCTATATATAATGTTTATCAGGGCGGGGCCGGAGTTTTCGTTGAGCGAGCATAAGCCTTTTTCACGTTCGCATGTTTTCGCAGATAATTATTTCTGATGAAATAGTTTAGTACGTACTCTGTGTTACCCTATTCACTGAACCTAAGCTACATATCATATGCATGAACCTTATCTATCTTGCTTAGCTAGCTCTTTCTCTTTTTTCTTTTACTTTTTCCCCTTTTCCCGGAATCAAATAGAAAGACCGAATATTATATGTATTGATCGAGTTTAATATCATACATGAAGCTGTTCATGCAGCTTATATAAATGATAAAAGAGCTCAGTACTGTTTTCCTTAATTTCTTTCTCGATTATCTTGCTCACTCTGAAAAATGCATGTGTTGGAGGATGGCCTGAAAATACTGTGTTTAACGTAAATTTCTTCCTTGGATCTGATCTTGCCTTATTTATTGCCTGAGACTGAAAAATGTCTGGCTCCCAGCGGAATGGGTGCTACTATGGTTACGTCCTAATAGAGAAGTCATCTCTGATCGCTACATCTAACCCTTTCTTAAAGAAGAAAAAAGGAGAGGTGTATATGCAGGCCTACCTACCCTAGGCTAGAACAGTACTCCAAGGACATCATGTGCTGACCATCTCAGCTCAAGTAAATTACAAGTATTGTTGATGTAAATAGGTTTTGCAAAACAAGGAAACTATAATTGGTCTTGGCTCTAGCCCTAATTACATACCAGATATTATGGAAAACACTACAAATGTTTCCTGGGCCTATCGATCCTAGCTAGAAGAGTACTCTTATATTTCTCTCCAAATTATGGCATATATAGGTTGTGACTTTCTAAGAATAAGTTGATCTCTATACGTACCCCGGTTTGAGTAATTAGTGTTATCAGAAGGTTTCCATTAATATCTGAGAAGCATCATTGGGAATTTCCCATACTTTGGATTGTACTAAGTGCACGTGGATAGTTTCTTCATTTACTAGCTAGAACTTGCATCAAGATCCAAGTTGACCATGATTTTCAAAAGTCTTAGGTCATTAATCTTGGTTGTGGATCAGAATTAGTACAAATAAATCGCGCCCTTTGACCAAATTGTGTGGTTTATGACATGAAAAAGGCCCTTGATCACTTTATGAATTAGTAGTTATTCGTTTTTTAAAATTCTAATTTTCTTTGCCTTTATAAAACTTGCACAAATTGGATATACGAATGTAATTCTCTACAGTTTTATATTCTAATTATCAATGGCTCCCTTAAAGGATTCTTTAAGTGAAGTCGAGGACTCAGATCAAGGTATCCCTTATCCCCTATTCTGTTTATTCTTGGTAGCGGATTCTCTTTATGACTCCCTGTTAGAGAGAGAAGATCATATGGGAGTAAGACGATCATTCCTGATCTTCTCTTCGTACAAGATGATCTAGCCATTTCACAGTACTGGATTAGATTTTAGTCAAATTGTTCAGGTAAAAATCCCGCCCAATCTAGAAAAATCCTTCATTTTTCTTTAGCAAAAATACTAACCACAGTCCATTTACTTGCTGAGTTGTATAGTCCTTTTCCTTCACGCAGGGAGTTGTACTTTAACTTACATCTTACTGCCCTTAGTAGTATTAGGATGATTTATTTTATTACCACGGTATTCCTCCACTGAAAATGAGGGTTTAATTAATAGAACTTACTGCAAGGTACCATTCTCTTGTAAAAAACCCTAGGCCTCCCTTTATATATCCTCAATTCAAGAAATAAAAAAGCCCTTGTTCAACTTCATTCTCTATCATTATTGAAATTTACAATCTAGAAATCAAAGATCCATTCTCAAATTACTAGATCGTCCCTAATTAGAAATGTAGCTAGCTAGCTCCATCACCTCCTACATAATGTCATCATTTTTTATTCCAAAAACCTAGCCTTTGCCATAAGATGGAAGAGGCTAGGTTTTCTCAAGCAAATACTTGGAAATAGCCCTCTTCGATGAAGGGAATTCCAAACTTACGGATTTATGTTTTTGAAAAAGCCTTCTATGGATCGGGATCTTATACCAATGGTACATCATTTTCGAGGCCAAATTTTATTGTTTTCCCATCTGAATCTTTATTTTTAGCTATTTTTTGTCTTTTATGGTAATATTTTATTTCTCGTTTAGAAAGTGATTCTGAACTCAATTTGGGCTAGATTTTTGACAGATTACTTCTATTATTATGTATTTATATTTGGTGTAAGTATTGAGATTTTTCTATTTTTGATAAAATTCTAATATGGTCGATTTCTAACTATTACAGTCTGGCTTGTGGGTTGATTTGGTCACTCTTGGATATTGATAATTTTGAATTGAATATCAGAGTCTTTTTTTTTTTTGTATTTTAGGCGATTCTCTTGTCTTCCTTCCCTATAAATTATCTATAGAAACTAGCCTGCAGAAAATCACTATTTTGTCTTGCGTCAGGAATGCATTACAAACCCAAAAAAATAAAACTATAGACTTATGCTACAATCTATTGGTTCAATGTTATGAACTTCATCTAATTTTTTATTCAAAGATATCATTTTTTTTTCACAAAGTGATATAGGAATATATATAAATATATATATTATATAAATACGCTTAATGATTTGGTTGATTTATCTTTTCTTTTATCGTCTCGGTAGTATTTTGTTTAACTCTATGAATGATAATTTTCTCCAATATGAAAAGCTAAGTTATCCGATTATTCTAATTAATCCAAGTCAATCTCCTTCGACCTCCATTCAGCCATTCAATTCTCACAACGAGATCACCAGTACTTCAAGCCTTTCAATCTCTACTTTTCTATCTCTGGTAGCTACTTCTCATCATGATTCTCTTGTTAATTAGAGATTTCAATATTAACTTTCATTTGTAACATCATAATTCCCCGCATTTTTTCTTTGCATTCGACTAATTTTCATCTTGGTTGTTTTTAGGTCATCTAACCAACAAGCAACACATCCTTGCTTGAAATTAGTCATTGGGAAAGGAATATAGTATAATCAATGTTAGGAATATTTTGTTTCAAAAAACATGTTAATTATTGTAAGTTTGGGATATCATGTACATATATATCTCATTGAACAGTGTCGTTAGAAGAGGATCAGATAAATATTCATAACGTGTCATTAATACAATATGTTAATATATACGAGCAACGATAACACAAATAGAGGTGCGCTTACATCCAATTCATGAACATGAAATCATTAATGGATAAGTCCTGCTAAAGTGAACGAATGAGATCTCTAGTGGCTGAGTCAAATGTATGTGACTGGGCAGTGGATGTTTAGAGAACCATTTAAATGCATCTATAATTTTATAAGGTTTTTAAAAAAATTTTATTATTTCAACCATTAAAAATGTTTTTGGGATTAACTATATATGAGAATTCTTTTTATAGTTGCATCCAAAAAACTGTGGGGGTAATTACGAGAACTTGGTTAAAATTTAATCAATTAAAATCTCATATAAACAAAAGAAGAATTTATGTACTTAGGTTTCATCTCAATATGTTAAAAAAGGTTATCTCACTCCCAAGATATCTAGCTCATTTAGGCACGTTTGGGTAATTATGAGATGAGATAAGAAATTATCAAAACTTCTTACAATTTCCTAATTCTCAAACATCACTCAAACACAAAACATGACTTTCCAATTAATTTCAACCGTTTAACTTTCTTATGTAATCATTACCAAATCATTACAACTTTTACAAAGTTCAAAACGAAACACAAACAGCAACACAACTTTTTTAAATAATATTAAAAAATTGTATTCAAGCAAATTTTTAACTTCATAATATTATTATTCAATATTTTCTCTCTCATTTCTCAAAACTTAATAAAATATCTTAACTTAAATCATTTTATTACTATTCACAAAATTTGAGATGTTTGGCCTCATTTGTTTTCGCAAATGAGATGAGATGAGTTAAAATAAAAATTGAAAGTTATATAAAATATTGCTAGAATATATATTTTTAATATTATTTTTATTTTAGAATTTGAAAAAGTTGAATTATTTATTTTATTTTATTTGAAAATTTGTGAAAGTTGTGCTAATGATTAGATGAGATGAGATGAGAATAGCTATTTCTCTACTCCAATAAAAATATTACTTCCCAACTCAAAATAAGAGCACAACCAATATTAGTGAAGTAGTAAAACAAAGACGATTCTTAGTTTATTTATTATATAGAAATATTTAGTTCACAAAAATATTCCACGAAAAGTGAAGAATATGAGATTGAAGTGAGGATGTTAAATGAATTACTATCTTATTACATACATTGATCAGAGTCGTTATTTTAATAGCATTAATAGGAATGAAACAATCATGGGAAACTTTAAAAATATGAAAACTCGATCGCGCGTATGAGTTTTCTAAATCAAAGGAATATAATACTAAACTTGGCCGGGTGACAAGATCGAGCTTGATCTTTTTAGAAACCTGAAATATTTTGTTGAATGCATGTTCGACATGACAGGCCAGGTTTACTTCATCTATAGAAAAGTTAATGCATTCTAACATGAAATATATGAACTTTCTGAGTTCCTTATAAATGACCTCATGCCTGCTAACTGAATGCTATAAATGGATAAGAATTAGCATATCTTGTTATGAATTCAATGGAAATGGCAAATTCGTAGTTTGTGGAAACAAGAGGGGTGCCATTACGATATCCTTAGCAGCATACGTGATAGAAATAGTCCCATGGAAACGTACGTTTCATACCCAGACAGACTTTTCTCAGAAATCTGTAATAGAAAATGACAGTGCACTGCAAGCGCCATTAATTACTAGTCCATCACTAAATTAAACCCTAATCTTCTTAATTTCAAAAAACTTTTAAAAATAAATATGTTTTTTTTTTTTTTTTCCTTGGGATTTCCAGAGCATGAATCTTTCTGGCTTTAGTTTTTTTTTTTTTTTTTCCAATCCATATGTGTCTGCAATGTCACACACTTACACACACGCAAATGAAATATTAACTATCGAATCTGGAAAATAAGCAGAAAAGAATCTCACAAAATTTCACGAAAGACTGTATCTTACACATCATACGGCGCACTCTGATCTTCCTGAAACTGGAAAAGCGTAAACCTAGCTACCGCGCGCACACCATGTTTTCTTGCTTCTTATGATGACATAGGTCTCTGCCCGAGCCGAAGCTCGAGATCAAGATCTTGATCATTCGCATTATCTGTGGTTGCTGATTTTTCTTTGGCTTCGCTAGAGTAAAAGCGAGGAGAATTAGTACCTGGTGACCCCGATGGGTAATTAGTTGTGGGAGAGCAAGGAGGCATCAAGTTGTTAGGTGGAGAGGGTACTGAAATCGAGAGAAGGGTGGAAGGTG
This sequence comes from Pterocarya stenoptera, assembly GCA_003123785.1. Taxonomy (NCBI): domain Eukaryota; kingdom Viridiplantae; phylum Streptophyta; class Magnoliopsida; order Fagales; family Juglandaceae; genus Pterocarya; species Pterocarya stenoptera. Next base: position 20,736 of record QEOT01005800.1, read on the forward strand.
ACTCAACATGAGATGCATTTTCTGATACTCTTGAAGTAAAGGAAGCATTAGGGTTTGGCGATTGGTACAGCAGGCACAGTCCACCATTGCTGGAATATTCTTGAGTTGGGATTATAAATGAAGAAGTGGAGGAAGGAGATGAGGAGGTGGGATTGTTGGAATTAGACTGCGTTTGGTTGAGCCGGACACGGTCACGGCGGTGCACATTCATGTGGCCGCCGAGAGCTTGGGCTGATCGGAACTCCCTTCTGCAAAAGGTGCAAGTGTAAGACCTCGGTGGCCAAGTGGTGCCCGTGGCATTTCCAGTGTCTTCCGCAAAGGCCCTTACCTCCCATGAATCATCTTCCTCGTTGGCTTGCTTAGGGTTCCACATCCACGAACTGGCAGACGGCCGGGTCAAGCTAGGGTTTAGTTGATAGTGCTGATGTTGATTTTGTTGGGACTGAGCCAAACTTTGGAGCTGGTTCAAGGAGAGAAGGCCAAGTTCTGCAGCCATGGTACCAGTACTAGCACTAACATTATTTAAGACTAATAAGGTTAAAGTACTTTATGATGTGGAAGGAAATGGAGAAAAAAATGGGTTAAATAGAGAATGGGCTAAGGAGCATGCAAATTAGGTGGAGACAAAATAAAGCCCTAACACCGGATATATCACCCAAACTTGAAGCAAGCAGTTGGATTTTAGTAAGGTCGACATAATTATAATAATAATAATTTAGCAAACCCAGCTAGCTAGCTAGCTATTTACTGCATGCCTTTGAGGACGACAATATCTAACGTTGGGTTCAACGCCTACCTATTTGCAGGTTTAAATATTCATTTTCAGCTCTCACTTGGAGAAAGTTAGAATATGCAAATAATGGATAAAATATAACATAAGAACTAATTAATTAATTTCAGAGAAAAGAGCCAGCACGCACATATATATCAGCTTAATTTCAGATCACTTGGTTGGAAATTAGTGATATGCAAATAAATTCATGGATCTAATTGAAAAATCAATGATTCTACCCAACACAACACCTAGAGTGAAGTGAATAGGTGTAAATCGATTCTAATGGTCTATTCAAAAATATTGTTAAACAAACAATTAATCAATGGAACAAAACACACAAATAATCAACACAACAACTTGGTCACAAAGTTGAAACTCATTTGAAAAACGTTTTCAAAATCTAAAACCACTCTGGGTGTAAGTCATTACCTCAAATCCAGTACAATAGAAACTTTAGTTTGTTACAACCATTTTAGAAGCACTCACAAAACCTTTGTAGTGGCTACACCTAGTTTGCAACACCATGAGTGACTCACTCGATCTCTCCACACATGTAGTGCTAAAACTCTGACCTTTCTATAGCTTCCCATGAGAACCTCTCAATCTATGCATTAATGGTAGCTCTGGAAACCTTCGGCCAATGAACACATCCACACCAACAGACTCAACTGTGTTTAATCTTGAGTGTGATATAATGGAGATGTATTTTTCAAGAGAGAATTAACTTTGACTGTGGAAGGGAGTTACAAAGCTGGAAGGAACACATGTTCTCTCAAGGGGGAAAAGAGGTGTTGATCAAAGCAGTGGCATTATCTATCCCAACTTATGCTATGAGTTGCTTCAAGCTACCAAGCGGTCTATGTACTGAGCTTGAAAACATAATGGCTAGATTCTAGTGGGGTCAGAGAAAGGAAGAGAGGAAGATTCACTGGGTCAGTTGGGCAAAATGTGTGAATCCCAATATAGAGGAGGACTCGATTTTAAAGATCTGTGAGTTTTTAATATGGCATTGCTGGCTAAGCAAAGGTGGATAATCTTGCAAGAAGATGGAAGCCTGCTGCAGAAAATCTACAAGGCAAAGTATTTTCCAAAAGCTCATTTTTTTATGCCCCTATAGGTACTAACCCCTCTTATGCTTGGAGAGGAATTTGGGAAGCTAAGAATCTCCTTCTCAAAAGAGGCAGGTGGAGCATAGGGAATGACAAGCCTGTTAGGATTTGGAACGACTGCTGGGTACCAGACCATCCAACTCGGGAAAAGGAGTCTGCCTATGTAGAATTTGCATCAGTTGAAGCCAATGTGGAAGAACTGATTGATTGCAACACAAAGTGGTGGGATGTAAGGAAAATCATAGTTCTATTCAATCCAAATATAGCAATTGAGATCTTCAAGATTAGTCCAAGCCCAAGTGATGTTGAAGATAAATGGGTTTGGAACTAGGAAAAGAGTGGCTTTAGTGTCAAAAGTGGTTATCAATTTTTTAGAGCTAGCAAAGGTGAGAGGAGAGGGGAAACCTCGAATGCTAGAATCCAAAACTCATGATGGTTTGCCCTATGGAAGTTGAAGATTCCCAACAAAGTTAAAGTATTTGCATGGAGAACATGAAGGGATGGACTTCCAACTTTTGAAAATCTTAGAAGAATACATATTGATGGGGATGATAAATGTATTTTCTGCAAAGACAAAATGGAGGATCTACCACATGTTCTTCTACACTGTCCAAGTATTCATGATCACTGTGTTAGATATGTTCCTCTTATAAAAAATGTGGATCAAAATATGTCATTAAGGGAAGTGGCTCTGCGCATTAAGGAAGAAGGCACAACTGATGAGCTGACCAATTTTGGGCTACTTGCGTGGGGCTTTTGGTTCAGAAGAAATAAAATGGTGCATGAAAAAGTATGCATGGAACCACATCAGGTGATAGAGTTTTCTTTCTCAATGAAAAAGTTCCTAATATCATGAGACAAGTCCCAGTTTCTCACCTTACAATAGGTGGCTAATCCCACCAGCAGATTTTCTAAAACTGAATATAGATGGTGCAATGTTCTATGATCAAAGAAGGTTGGAGTGGGCATCATTCTCAGAGATACAAAAGGGGATGTTGTGATGTCAACTAGTAAAGTAGGAGAGGAGGTTTTAGATCCTGCTACTATTGAAATTCTAGCCATGTTCCGGGCCTGTAGTTATGTGCAAACATGGGGATAGGAAAACTTATAATTGAAAATGACTGCTTGATGATGGTTTCTAAGCTTCAAGATATCAGTGTTTCATATGCCCCACAAAGACTTCTAGTGTAGGAAACAAAAAGACTCATTCATCTGTTGACGGAGTGCAACGTTCAACATGTTAATCAACTAAAAAATGAGGCAGCTCATAGATTTACTAGGCATGCTTGGAATGTCGGAGATATAGAGATGTAGGGGGGATTGTGTTCCTATTCATATATCACAAGCCATATGATTGGACAAACAATCTATGTAATGTCTCTGTTTTATGAATATGAAGTTTTCCTATAAAAAGAATTAAAAAAAGAAAAAAAAAAGAAAATAGGGTCCGATAAATATATATATATATATATATATGTATGTATGTGTGTAATCTTAGTTAGTTGTGGCCTAGTTCTTTTAACTTTCACGAAGGCAATTACGTACGTAGCCAGCTTTCTAGGGTACGTAAGTTAAGAAATATATTAACCAGAGAAAATAAAAGTACTATAATAAATACTAGAAACCTATAAATATTTATATATATATATATATATATATATATATATATAGATAGATAGATAGATAGGACTTAGGAGGGTACGAAGTACGTACGTACACAGATAGCAAAAACCAGTAGCTTTCCTGCCTGCCCAAACAAGCTACAGATGCAGCATGCATGCAGGTTCAGTAATTATAAATTAGAAACCTAATTATGAAATAGCTTACAAAAAGCCTAAACACCCAAAAGCTGCTAAATTAAAAGAGTTGATTATTAATTAATTGTCTGTCAGAATTAAACCAACAAGAACAATTAATCATACAGTACCACTATTAATATATTATATATAGCTGCAGCAACGCAAATATCACCAAATTAATTAATTATGCTATGTAGCTAGCAGCCACAGTCACTCAAGAGCTTGGGGTTTTGTCACAAGAAATTCAATTTTCGTCTTAAAATATTTTTGAAGATGAAAAAATTTTATCTCTATTTTATCTCAAAAGTCTATCTCAAAAGGTTTTTGAAGACAATCTCAAAAAATGATTATTAGACAATGAAATTAAATAAATTTAAATTTACATAATTTACCTCTACTTTGAGACTGATCCAAACACTATCACGATTTTTATGTACTTTAGTATACAATTGGGTCAGATCATAATCAGCATGACTTTCTTCTTTATGCAATAGGAAAATCTATATTAGAACTTAAATAAATAAATAAATAAGTGCAAATGTTAATATTTAACGGGGACTAAAGTAAATTATCATTTTTTTACACAAACGATGAAAAGATCGAGAACCCGCATTATGGTGTATCGTTAAATTTGATCTATTTACTTTGTTCACAGTACTCCGTTGATAAAAAAAATATTATGTATATATGTTTAATACATCTATTATATACTATTAAAGATAGCAGCGAAATTACTTGATAAGTAAGATCTTCAAACATATCACAAACCTTCTCCCACTCGTTTGGTAGCATTGCTTGGAATGGATTTTGGTGTGCCTCTGTTATAGTGCTGAACTTCTGATAATGTACATGTCATCGACCTTTGTACCTCCAGAATGCATTCGACATCAATTCCTCAACCATTTGTCGATCCTCTCGTTGGCCAAAATTAAGTTCAAACTCGTCCTTTCAAAAATTATAAACAATTAGTATAAATATACCATAACTTTAAATTAACATTTTATACTTAGTTTCTTGAGATGTAGCTTATTACTAGGTAGCGATTTTTGATGTGGTCTTTCACATCTTGGGGAACTTTAGCCAAAAGGATGTAGCCATCGGTGCATACGTTCGAATAAACATAAAAAGCAAGGCATGCTGCCGAATCTCCAGAGCCACCGGTTTGATCATTCGAAATATTAGCTTTAATTTTGCTCAATTTCCTTACTTTCTCTATGAAGACACCCCTTATAGTGCCTCGACCTCAGCGTTGGCTTACAACAGCTATATATATAGTAATTAAAGCATATATTTTAATTTAATTATCTTTATTTTATAGATATATTACTTACATCGAGTATTAAATATGGTATTTAGTTTGATAAAATATCTCGTTTTGGGTCTTGTAATGTTGGCCCACTATTGATGGTAGATGAACCACACAGGGAGCCGGTAATGGATGGGGATGACGCACGTGTTGCTTTGCGTTTGGGAGGCACATCTGTTTAAAATTGTAAAAAATTATTATTCGAACTAATGTTATGGATATTTATAAGAATAATACTCACACAAATATCTGCTTAAAATTCATTTATTATCAGTTTTACTAGACCAGTCGCCCTCATCCTTACGAGACACTTCAGTTGATTCATATTCTTCCGACATTTCACCATTAATTACTTTGGGTTGAACACCTTCTCTACCAATGGGACCATGTCATATTGGCTTAGATCAACAAATAGATTGATGCCTGATTCGTTTTGTTGATAGGCTTCTTCATTTTCTAGACTATCAACTTTTTCATGTGGTTCGTCTGCCTCTGGAATGTTATACATTTCTTGGTGCAAACTTCTCCACTACTCGCTATGGGTTCCTATACTCCGGATCATCAAAATAAAAAGTTTGAATCGCTTGGCAAGCAAAAACGAAATGATCGTCCTCATATCATGTGAGAGATGTATTGACACTTACAAAATATTCATCTTTACGCAGTCCCAACCTAGGATTTGAGACATCCCACCAATTACATTTAAACAACCAGACCATATATCCACCCACGTACTTTAACGCTATGAGATCTTCTACAATTCTGTAGAATTCAATGTTATCATCCCTATGGCTTCCTTCGACTACAACCCACAATTTTGAGTTTTCCTATATCGTTCTCTGTCAGCTATGTGAGATCTATATCCACACACCAAACATCCTAAGTATTGGATGGTCTGCCTAGATAGACCACGTGCCAGAGCATACAGTTTTGGTGAGATTTCTTCTAAATTTTCACCATATTTCGATACAACCTACATCAATAAATATTATTATAGTTACATCAATGTTAAATAGAAAAAAAAAAAGAAAAAAAAAAAAAGAAAAAAAGTGGAGTTTAGTGGTATGAAGTTCGTATTATAATATGGAGTTTACTGTAATACCGTATGTTCAAACCACGAGGCGAATTTCTCTTCATGTGTCTTTTCTACATCAGTTACACCATTTATGTGAAGTAGTTGTATATGTTCACAGTGCATGTTCATGTGAACTATTAATTTTTATCAAATTATACTATATTATTATACCTGAAGTTAAAGATACTGAATTAGAGGATCATCACTAACTGAAGTAGTGGTTAATCTCTGCGCAGTTATTCAAGACATATTATCGAGCTCTTTCAAACTTTCGCCCACATAAATCATAGCCCTCTTGTGCGCTTATGGGATGTACGGTCTGGAAAAACACGGTAAATATTAAAGAGACTCACATTTGTCCACCTTCATACTTTTGATCCGGTCTTGTAAATCTTGTATCAATCCTACGGAAATACATTGAACAAAAGGTATGTCACTCATTATTGAACCTTCCAGACAAGTTTTATTCCCTACAGATTGCTTAAGTTTTCTAAAAAATCATTCAATAGGATACATCTATTTACATTGAACCGGACCAGCAACTAAAGTCTCACGAGATAGGTGTGTACAACTAAATGAACCATTACATCAAAAAATGAGGGTGGGTACAAACTCTCCAATTTGCACAATATCACTGCAATGTCAGCTTCTATTTTTAACAATACATCAACTTTCAACGTTCTACTACAAATATCCCTAAAAAATCTTCCTAATTCTGTGAGAACAATACTTAACATTAAAGGAAGCTTTCCACGCACACCAACCAGCAAAAGACACTGCAGAAATACATGGCAGTCATGACTTTTAAGACTAGTTATCTTCCAATCATGAGTTTGAACACATATTGACATGTTTGAAGCATAGCTATCGATTTGATCGTCATGAACCAATCACAGAATTTTTTTTCTCATCATTTGAAAGTGTATACCATCCAATGAGCATATAGGCTGACGACCCATTATCTTGCAAATCCAATTCCGGACTTATCCACGACTGTTTTAAATCTTTACGAGAGTTAGTTGTATCTTTTGTCTTCTCTTCTATTGACATCAGAGTACCCAATATAGTCTCACATATATTTTTCTCAATGTGCATAACATCTAAATTATAGAGCAGTGTCAAGGTAGATCAATATGACAACTCGAAAAAAGTACTTTTTTTTTGTCCAATTCAACTCCGCTGCTTGTCGTTTTCTCTTTAGAACTCTTGCATCTTTCCTAAATCTTTTTTTTTAAAATCCCCAACTGCGTGATAATATCATTCCTATACAACTCTGGCGGTGATGACTTACGCTTAACCCTTCCATCAAACATTGTTTTATTTGAACGCCATCTATGATCATGTGGTAAATATCAACGGTGTCCCATGAAACATAATTTCCTACCATTTGTCAATCACAAAGATTGTGTATCTTTATTGCAAACATAAAAAATTATTTTACCTTTTATGCTCCACCCAGACAAGTGTGACGCCCCGACTCCCACTTATGGAAAATCTCAGGAATCGTGACGTCGGAATGATGACAACACGGGTCACGCATCCCAACGATAAGTGCTCAAGTGTGTGCAACATACAACAAGTGCACAACATAATCGCAGCGGATAATATAAATAAGTTAACTAAGTACCAGAATTGTTTAATATATCCAAAATCAAAACAATTTTAAAAACAATACCACAGTCCCATAAAATAATACAAGAGAACCGATCTTTGAATTAATTAAAATAATCCTTTAATTGAAATACACTAAAATACAGGTTGTTACATCCTCCCTCCCTTAAATAAAATTTCGTCCTCGAAATTGGCAAGGTCAAACATTAAAGCTAATACAGGCATAAGATTTTACTAAGAGCAGACTTAAGAAACATACCGCCAAGGTCAACCAAACAAATATGGATACTGCTCCCTCATGTCGGCTTCTTTCTCCCAATAGAAATCTTGAGCCAACGGATCACCCCATGACACCTTCACCAAAGGTATCGTCTTGGACCTTAACCTTTGCTTTTTTCAATCCACAATCTGCATCGGAACAACTTCATAAGTAAGGTTAGGCTGAAGTTAAATGCGTTCCGGGTCAACAAAACGCGGTTCTTGTTGCCCAAAACTCTTCTTCAACAAAGACACATGGAACACATCATGAACATTCACAAAATAATCCGGCAATGCAACCCTATAAGAAACAAGCCCAACCTTCTCCACAATTTGAAAAGGGCCAACATATCTCGGGTTAAGCTTTTCCTTCTTACCAATGCGTTTAACGTCTTTTATAGGAGAGACTTTGAGGTAAACCTAATCACCTACCTCGAAGGATAAGTCTCTTCTCCTTGTATCTGCATAACTCTTCTGACGACTTTGCGCTTCCGCCATTTTATTCCTTATAACCCGAACTTTATCTTTCATTTCTTGAATTAACTCAGGCCAAATTAATTTACTCTCACCCACTTCATCCCAACACAAAGGTGATCTGCACTTCCTTCCATACAAAACTTCATACAGGACCATCTGAATGGAGGCATGAAAACTATTATTATAAGCAAACTCTATTAACGGCAAATAATTTTTCTAACTACCCTGAAATTCCATGACACAAACTCGCAACATATCCTCAAGAGTCTGAATAGTATGCTCTGATTGACAGTCAGTTTGAGGGTGATAAGCAATACTGAACTTCAACTAAGTGCGTAAGGCTGCCTGCAAGCTCTTCCAAACATGAGACGTGAACCTTAGGTCTTGGTCCTATACAATACTCTTGGGTACTCCGTGCAAACGCACTATCTCCTTAACATACAACGTCTGAGTCAGCTTTCCCAAAGAGTCGGTATTATTGACAAGCAAGAAATGGGCACTCTTGGTCAACCAATCAACAATCACCCAAACTGAGTTTTTCTACTAGGAGTCCTCGGAAAACTCACTACAAAATCCGTAGAAATGTCATCCCACTTCCACTCAGGAATAGGGAGAGGTTGAAGTTTACCAGCAGGTCTCTGATGTTTAGCCTTTACTTGATGGCACGTGTCACATTTCTCAATAAACATGGCGATATCCATCTTTATGCCTTCCCACCAGAAATTTCTCTTTAAATTTCGATACATCTTAGTGCTTCCAGGATGAACTGAATAAGGAGCCGCATGAGCTTCTGCCAAAATTCGCTCTTTAAATTCTGAATCTCTGCGAATCACTCTTCGATCCCGAAACCGAAGAATACCATCTTTATCCAAACTGTAATGCAAGAGTCCTCTAGACTTCCTAACTCTTTTCCTGATATCTAACAACTTTGGATCCCTTCTTTGGAGAGTATTCAATTCTTCAAAATCAACTACTCGAACATCCAAAACTGAAGAGAGCAATTTTTCTTGCTGCGAACTCTCAATAAGAAGTCTTCTCTTCCCACAAAGGAGAGAGTCCAAACCTAATGACTTTGCCTCATCCACCAATTGAGACTTCCTACTCAAAGCATCAGCAACTAGATTCGCCTTCCCTGGATGATACTTGATCTCACATTGGTAGTTGCTAATCAACTCTAACCATCGCCTCTATCTCATATTAAGATTCTTTTGAGAAAATAGATGCTTCAAGCTCTTATGGTCAGTGTAGACTTCACAGACTTCTCCATACAAATAATGTCGCCAAATCTTAAGAGCAAATACTACAGTTGCCAATTCCAAATCATGCATGGGATAATTCTTCTCATGAACTTTCAACTGACGAGATGCATAAGCAACAACTCGTCCCTCCTGCATAAAAACACATCCTAACCCAAACTTGGATGCATCACTAAACACCACAAACGGCTTGTGGCTCTGGAAGTGCCAAAACAGGCGCTGTTGTCAGTCTCTTTTTCAACTCTTGAAAACTCCTCTCACAACTATTTGACCAAACAAACTCAGTATTCTTCCTAGTCAAAGTAGTGAGAGGTCCAGATAATCGAGAAAATCCCTCCACAAATCTCCGATAATATCCGGAAAGTTCCAAGAAACTTTGAATCTCACGCACTATTGAAGGACGAGGCCATGACAAAACAACTTCTACCTTGCTAGGATCTACAGCCACTCCATCTCGAGAAATCACATGTTCAAGAAACTTGACTTCTTCTAACCAAAATTCACACTTACTTAGCTTCGCATACAATTGATGTTCCCTTAATTTCCCAAGCACCAAACGAAGGTGATAAGCATGCTTTTCCAAATCTAAAAAATAAATCAAAATGTCATCAATGAACACCACCACAAAAGAATCCAGATAAGGTCGGAATACTCGGTTCATCAAATCCATAAAGGCTATAGGGTCATTAGCCAACCCGAAAGGCATCACTTTAAACTCATAATGCCCATACCGCGATCTAAAAGCAGTCTTGGGTATATCTTTATCTCTTATCCTCAACTGGTAGTGCCCCGATCTCAAGTCAATATTTGAGAAAATAGCTGCTCCTTGAAGTTGATCAAATAAATCATCTATCCGAGAAAGAGGATACTTATTCTTGATAGTCACCTTATTAGGTTCCCGATAGTCAATACACATTCTGAGAGTACCATCTTTCTTCTTAACAAACGAAACTGGCGCTCCTCAAGGCAAAGTACTTGGTTGAATAAATCCATTATCAACTAATTCTTGCAACTGAATCTTCAACTCTTTCAATTCAGCTGATGTCATACAGTTGGGAGCCTTGTGCATAGGAGCCGCTCCAGGTTCCAAATCAATAACAAATTCCAACTCGCGAATTGGTGGCAACCCGGGCAAATCATCTACGAACACATATGGAAATTCTTCTACAACCGGAATATCCACTAAAGACTTCTTCTCAGATGACATAGGCAGCACTTGAACCAAAAATGCATCAGCTCCACAAGCTATATCTCTTTTCGCTTGAACTATAGATATAACTATCAGTTTCGCTTTCAACTTGCTTCCCACATATTCCAAGTAATCTCCTTCCGAAAGCTGGAAACCAATTACCCGACTTCTACAATTAATGTATGCAGAATATCGATACAACCAGTCCATCCCAAGAATATTGTCGAACCCGAGCAACTTAAATACAATTAGATCCGCCTCTAGTGTCCTTCCACCAAAATCCAAAGGACAGCCCATCGCGACTTTAGAATACCACACCATCTCGCCATTGGGAAGAGTCACAACCAAAGATTGCGATAAGGGCTTGGTAACTAAGTTGCACATTCGTGTAAAAGTCGCAGACACAAAATACTGAGATGCTCCAGAGTCAAACAAAATATACACCTAAAAATCATATAGACGAACTCTACCTGATGCAAACACACACACCAATGAAATCCAAAAGAAACAACAACTTACACCAAACATCAAATCCAAAGAGTATATTAAACATACCAGTAATCACCCTGGCATCCTGGGTCTCTAGAGTCCAGTAGTCGATGTCCCCGGGAGTCACAGCATACACCCGAGCCTGTACTACTTGCTTCTAATTATTCCTTCGACCACAATGACCTCCGCGACTTACTTGAGATTGATTAGGACACTCGCAAGCAAAGTGCCCTGACTAGCCACATCTATAACAATGAGTGGTCCCACTCTGACGGCACTCACCCTCATGGGATCTATTACATCTGCTGCAAATTGGGGCTCGACCCCCAATACGCACCCTAGAGGCTGCCTATGATCGGGCCCCAGTCCTCTGCACAAACTTTTGAGGCGACCCAGAATTGCTGCCTTCACCAACAAAACTCTGCCTCTTCTGACCTGGAGGGGAGCCCACTACAAAACTATTCTCATACTCTGCGATGGTGGCCATATCAACCAACTTCTAAAAATTTAAAATCTGATGGCAAGCCACCTGTCTGCGTATCACGTGACGCAAACCCTCCTGGAAACGCTCAGCTCGCATCTGCTAAGTGGAAATCAAGTGAGTAGCAAATCGCCCAAGCTCTATAAATTTTAGGGCATATTGTTCCACAGACATATCCCCTTGCACCAAATTACTAAATTCTCGTGCCTTTTGCCGCCTTACAGAAACGATTATCAAATTTTTTCCTAAATTGTTGCCAAGACACAGCAGCAACGGATCCCAACTCCATCACCAATAACTCTCACTTGGTCCTCCACCAATCAGCTGCGTCACCTTGTAGCATATAATTTGCATACAAGACTTGTTGAACTTCAGTATAACCACAAACCTCAAACATTCTTTCCAAGTCCTCTATCCACCTTCTAGTCGGAAGTGGATCCTCTTCACCAGTAAAAGCGAGGGTCCTATGCACTAGAAAACGTTCATAGGTGCACCCAGCTTGAACTACTCTATTCAAATTCCCTTGTGGCGGCTGAAAATTTTGTTGGAGGAACTCCGTCATTCTATTCAATGCCCTGGCTATGGCATAGTTTCCGTCACCCTGTGGCAACTCATCCTCGGGCACATCAGTCGGCCTTCATGGTCTCACCATCTTCCTGCCAAAGCGTAACCTTCAACCCTACTTAAGTCTCAGGACAAAAATTCAAAATCAACCCAAAAACAACACCCAAATAAAATAAAATAATACAACAAAAATTAAAATCGAATAAAACCAACAAAATATAATAACATACAATAAATTAAAACCATTAAAAATAACATACTTCAAACAAATAATTTCAAATCACAATTTTTAAAACTTTCTAGTACTACACCTAAGGGACATGTGGTTTTACCTAGAGCCGAACCGCTCTGATAACACCAGTGACGCCCCGACTCCCACGTATGGAAAATCTTGAGAATCGTGACGTCACGATGATGATAACATGGGTCACGCATTCCAACGATAAGTGCTCAAGTGTGTGCAACATACAACAAGTGCACAACATAATCGCAGCGGATAATATAAATAAGTCAAATCCTCAGGCTCAACATCTGCATCATCAACATCAAAACCTGCGGTACCATTATTTAAATGGTACCTCAGGTTTTGATGTTGATGATGCAGATGTTGAGCCTGAGGATTTGGCTTCACCGGAGGTGTGATCTGGGAGCACTTGTATTTGTATTTTCAGCTCTTGTATTATTTTATGGGACTGTGGTATTGCTTTTAAAATTGCTTTGATTTTAGATATTTGTATTAAACAATTATGGTACTTAGTTAACTTATTTATATTATCCATTGCGATTATGTTGTGCACTTGTTGTATCTTGCACACACTTGAGCACTTATTGTTGGGATACGTGACCCGTGTTTTCATCATCCCGATATCACGATTCCCAAGGTTTTCCGTACGTGGGAGTCGGGGCGTCACACAAGTGTCCATATGCTGGAAAATCATTTATTGTCCACATCACTGCAGCATGCATCTTAAACTCCCGCGACGAGAATGCATCATATGTACTAACACCTTGATCCCACAACTATTTCAACTCTGCAATCAGTGGTTGCAAATATATATTTAATTCGTTCCCTGGTGACCTTGGCCCTGGTATCAATAGAGTCATCATAAAATATGGATCCTTCGTACATTTCCAAGGTGGCAAGTTATAAGGCATTAATATGATATGTCAAATACTATGAGAAGTGCTCGTGTTGCCAAATGGAATAAAACAATCAGTTGTTAAACCAAGGCGTACATTGCGAGGTTTTTCGGCAAATCATGGATACTCGAAGTCAAATTTCTTCCATTGTAAGGAATCTGCAGGATGAGAGAATAAGTTTTCATTTGGACTCTTTTTGTGTGATGTTAGGACATATCTTTCGTAGTCAACGGGGACGTAAACAATCTTTGAAGTCAAAGAATCAACGAAAAATGTCTTAACACTTTTTGGGGTACATTACGCTTATCAGATGTCGATCTTGACTCAAAACACACTGGACATGAATCAAATTCTACATATTACTACCAGAAGAGAACACAATCATTTTTACAAGCATGGATGATATTATAATAAAATCCTAGCCCTCGCTTCAATTGCTTCGCTTAATAAAAATTACGAGGTACTACATTATCCTGAGAGAGAGCCTCTTTAAATAATTCTAGCAACATGTGATAGCCTTTGCAGAAATACGACAAAGAGACTTAATATGGAGCAGCCTCACCGTGAAAGACAACTTGCTATAACGAGTGCACCCCTCGTACAACTCTCGTTGTGCATCTTCCCACAGTCTTCCAAAGTTTTTATGACCCTAAAATGATTGTGTAGATCTTCATTCTTCATCTTTTGTCCCAAATATTCATGCACCTAGATCGCCTAACATCTCAATCATATCCTTTCAATTATCATCACTGTCATCAAAATCATCCACATTTATGTCGTCCATGTCGATGCTATCACCTTCCTCCATTTGATTGGACTGACTACTAAATCTAACTCTTTTAAGAAATGATTCGTCATGTAAGACTCAATTTGAGTATTTAGAATCGATTTCATTTACAAATAAATGCTCCACTACTACCACCAAATTATAAGAACTAAGATTTTTACACTTTTTGCACGGACATCTTATAAATCCTCGACTATCAACACTCATGCGAGCAAACTCTATAAAAAACTTCACCCCTTGTGCATACTTTTTATAGTCTCGCCCAAGTCTATCTCCCAATAGTATCTAACTCTTGTCCATTGTATTTTTGTTACTCATCGGTTGTCTATAAAAAAAAAAAAACTTAATTCATGGGATAAACACCATCAAGAGTCTTTTCATATTCACTGCTTCTATTTTGATAAGACAACTATTCACTTTGGATAATTCAAGAGTTGTACCCAAACATTCTTTAAAATAATATTCGGTCACAACTCTTGAACAAGTCTAAGGTTCAATTGCATATAAAAATAATCCTGAAATCCAACTCCTAACTAGTAAACCAAGCCACTAGTAAACCAACTCCTCCAATTATTACATTTGAAATCAAATCACATTCCAAATCATCAATATTATTCTTATTTTATAAGTATTAATTTTTATTTAAGTATTAATAATTCTTATGTTTAGTATATTTTAAGTATTAATTATAATTGAAGTATTACTTATTTTTTAATTATACATTATAGTTTTTACATTAATTATCTTTTAAGTGTTAATTTTAATTTAAGTATTAATAATTCTTATGTTTATTATATTTTAAATATTAATTATAATTTAATTTCACTAAATTTATCTTATACATTATAGTTTTAATTTAAGTGGGAGATCATTCATATGTTTCTTCTTTTTTAAGTATTAATTATAATTTAAGTATTACTTATCTTTTAATTATACATTATAGTTTTTAGATTAATTATCTTGTAAGTATTATAATGGGTTAATTACATTTTACACTCTCGAACTTTCACTCAATTCACAATTTACTTTCAAAACTACTAATTGCATCAAAGTGACCCCTCGAACTTTCAAAACTTCCCAATCCCCCATTTCGTCTACCAGCATCGTTAAATCTAATGGAAATTCACTGCACATACTACTCATGTGCATAACATTCACTGTAAAGATATAATTTTCATCTAATTTATTATCATTGACCATATAAAATATAAAATAATATATGCTATTGATTAATAATAAATCATTAAATTTTTTTGTATTAATTTATATATGGTTGATGAATATCAAATAATTTCATTGTGTACAAAGATTAATTTATATATGGTTAATGATTAATGATTTATTATTAATTGATAACATATATTATTTTATATTTTATATGATCAATGATAATAAATTAGATGAAAAATATATCTTTGTAGTGAATTTTTGTTAGATTTAACACTGCTGGTAGATGGAATAGAGGGATTGGAAAGTTTTGAAAGTTCGAGAGTCCACTTTGATGCAATTAGTAGTTTCGGAGGTACATTGTGAATTAAGTGAAAGCTCGAATTAGCAAAGTGTAATTAACCATATTAATTTTAATTTAAGTATTAATAATTCTGATGTTTATTATATGTTAAATATTAATTATAATTTAATTTCACTAAATTTTTATTATACATTATAGTTTTAATTTACGTGGGAGATCATTCATATGTTTCTTCTTTTAAGTATTAATCATAATTTATCTTTACTAATTTTTTAAGTATACATTATAACTTTTAACCTAATTATCTTTTAAGTATTAATTCTAATTTAAGTATTAATAATTCTTATGTTTCTTATTTTTTAAGTATTAATTATAATTTAACTTTACTTATTTTTTAATTATACCTTATAGTTTTTAATAAGTTATCTTTTAAGTATTAAGTTTAAGTATTACAACTAAGAAGTACAACTGTTCGAACACTTAAAATTCTGTTCGAACAAGATAACACATTCAAATGGAAAATTATTGTGTTCGCGGTTGCAACCCATATTCCAAACACGAAACAAAGACAAAACACAATTTCAGAGAATACATTCGTGGGATAAACACAATCTCAACTCCACATATTTCACAAACATTTCACAAATATTGCACAAACACAAATATTTTTATATTCCCACATCCAAATACAAATATATCCTTCTAACATCTTTTGTTCAAAAACAGAAGGGAAAATAACTCATTAAATTGAAGAGAACATAAATTTGGGTCTTTTCATAAAAAATCCCATGGAAATAGAATATCAAAGTAAAAGAACTTCCCAAATTGAAGAGAAAGAAAGAGTTGATGTCCAGCACGGTCTCTCTCATGGTTTTTCTCATTGTCAGGCTCTTTATATCTCAGAAATAAACTTTCCCAAATTTTCAGCACGTTTGTGCTTCTGAACTTCTTATTTCTTATTTTATCGTTCGAACGTAATTTACTAATCGTTCGAACCCGAAAACAGTGAAGTGGGAACACTTTCTACCTGGATCAATTCAGCTCACACCCGTTCGAATGTCAATTATATACGTTTGAACTAATAATTGAAAGTGTAATATGACGCAAATTGATCTCACCACTGCTTATCAATGGCGCCAACATATTTTATACGTTCAAACGCAGTAAATGTCCATTCAAACACGTACTTAAACCATTCAAGCCGTAATAACATGTTGTTCGAACGTAAAAAAAAATATATAATTATATTATATATCTAATTTTATAACTATTTATATAAAAGTATAGGTATATATAAGTATAATATTTATGTTAAGAATATATATAAATAAGTATAATATAAGTTAAGAATATATATATATAAGTCTAAATATATGGTAGAATGTAAGGATATAGTAGTGTTCAAGACTATATAATTATATAGCACTATTTATAAGTATTATAAGTAAATTATATAAGAGTATATTATATAAGTATATTATATATAAGTATACTATATAGTATTAAGTATAAGTATATTTTATGATCTCTGATACCAAAGACGTAAATCCCAGGTAATAAGATATAAATAATATATATCTAGTAATAAACGAAAATCATTACAGATTCTTAATAAACGAAATTAAAAGTATAAGATATCATTTAAGTATCCTTGCATTATAAAATTAAAAAAAAAAAGTAAAAATCATTGATACAGATTTTTATAAAGATAACCCATAGAAAAAGAAAATGAAATATATTGGGAGACTTGTGTTGGTAGCCATGAAAATCCGTTGGTCAGCCCATTCATGCTGGAAGGCTTTAAGGGTGGTCCCGGTAGTGTTCCCTCAAACTCTTAATTTACTTATTTCTCTTTGAAAATAGGAAATCTTTATTCTATCTCAATGAACTCTTTATTTAAACCTAATGAATCTACTACTAATATCCCAGTAGAACCTGATAATATTAACCAAGGAGATTACAATATAATAGATATAGAAAGAAATTTACAAGATTGGACGATTCCTAATATTCCAAAAAATCAAATATATAAGTATTCTACTTTTTCTTTTAAGTATAATTATCATTTCTTACTAATTATACAATTAAAACAGTAGGAAAAACTATTAGCTTAAATAATGATTATGAATCATTACAATTGTTAACAAGAGAAACTATCAAGCATCACAAAGAACATAAATACTCTTTTATACATTTTGGATTAGTACAAATTGCTATAAAATCACTCACTACAAATGGATTAAACACTTCAGTATTACTCTGTCTAAGAGATGGAAGACACTATAATTTTCATGATTCATTACTTGGAATGGTAGAATCAAGCTTGTTCCAAGGTCCGGTTTATTTTAATTGTTATCTAAATTATTCTCTTTCATTATTTGATACTAATATATTACATGCTTTGACATTAAATATTAAAACAAACGGTTATGATATGATGAAATGGTCACATCCTTTAACTGTAATATATAGGATTCATTATAAATTATTGAAAACAACATTAGAACCACAAGCTCTTATTACCAGTCCAAAAGGATATACATTATTATTACAATCTAGTACACAAAACTCTAGTGTACAAATTCCTATGCAAATCAATTGGAATCAAATTATTCTCTCTAATGAATGGCAATTAGAAAACATTACTCCATTATCTAAGATAGAAAATAATTCTAAAGACGATCTACAGGTAAATGATGTGACCTGTAACAACCCGCTAGAAATTTAAAGGTGAAATTTCTATTGGTTTTCGGAATCTCGTGAAAACTCCATAAGTTTTTACGAATCGACCAATTGCATAGGTTTTAGTCTGTCAACATAGTTTGTACTATCACTCACTATAGGGCCAGAAGTGCGATTCTAATTATTTGAGATAGTTATAAGTGTCAGAATGTATTATGGTCTGTACCATTAGACTCAGTTAATTATTTAAGATTTTATAGCGCAATAAGTCTATTTTCATATTTTCGGAAGACATTTTTGAAATTATGAAATTATTTTTAGGGGCACTTCGAGGTTGAATTTTGGTTAACGATTTTCACTGTAGATTAATATGAATATTTAATAATTTTTAGTGCTAAGTTTATAATTCACTTTTTCAGAATGAATAGTAACCTCGTTATGCGCACTGATTGCAGAGTTTTAAAATCACAGTGTGGAATGTCCAAATTAGATTAGAGATGTTTTATTTGAACACTTGACAGGATCTTAGCCACACATAGTGAATAGTATTAGACACTTGGCACCATGAGAAACGTTTGATGGATTTGAAGGAATCAAGGTGTGAGATCATGTCACCTAAGCAAAAATCCTATTTCATCCGACTAATCAAATTGTGCCAAACCAAATAGGATTCCCACCCTAATGAAATCCTATATGGTTGAAATCGAAATCCTAAACGGTTCTATCCAAACCATAAAGTTGACCTCCTAAACCTAAATGAATCAGTTTCTAGCATTGTGTTTAATCGCTTGATTAAATTACTTCCACATGCTATTAATTCTCCAAATTTATGTTATAATATCATTATCCTACCTTGTTAATCTTGAAAAATTGATTGCGCCAAGTGATATAGGATTTGGGTTTGATAGCAACTCAAACTCTCTTAAAACCCCAAAATTTAGGCTCATTCAGTTTAGGCCCATTAAGGCCTACGAATTTGGTCTCATTAGCATTGCTTCTTGGCTAAGTTTTCACCTCCACTTGGTTGAATAGATCTTTCAAAAGAGATTCT
The DNA here is from genome assembly GCA_003123785.1 of Pterocarya stenoptera. Lineage (NCBI taxonomy): Eukaryota > Viridiplantae > Streptophyta > Magnoliopsida > Fagales > Juglandaceae > Pterocarya > Pterocarya stenoptera. The sequence goes on from QEOT01005800.1 coordinate 40,256, forward strand.
AGAAGGTTTTGAAGAAAAATATCTAAACGGCCACCTCACTCTTTCACTCTCACACTCCATCTTGAGAAAAGATCTTGGGCTGATTTTTTTGGGGAAGAAAAGGCCAACACTCAAGCTCTCTTTCAGTCCTATCACTTTCCATAACCTGTGTAAGAGTCTCTCCAGTCCACTTCCCACAAAAACCAACTCTCCTTTGTACTTTTCTTTGACAAAACACAAAAGACTCTCTCGGGCAGTTTTTCTGGTCTCTATTGAATGCCTTATTCAAAGCTTTTGTAAATATTTTCTCACAATGTTTTCTCATAAAAGTTGTTTCTTTTCGAGTCTAGTTTAGGTGGATATCTTATTTGTTCTATTTGGAGATCATTTGATCAATCAAAAGTTGTTCAAACCCCAAAAAGGTTAATCTGGGCGATAAACTGGAGAGTGTGTTGTAGCTTGGAGATTTTGACCAAGCTAATGGATAGATCTTGGTCCGAAATTTTTATGGAGTACTGTTAACATGTGTATATGATTATTTATTGAGGATTTTTTGCATGAGTAAAAGTTTTGGTGAAAGATTTTCTTAGATCTAGAAACCTAGAAACTGGAAGAGGAAAAACAGTTTCTGTTTTGAGAAAGTTTAAATCTTTTATGGTTTAATCCTAATCCAATGACTTTGATATTTTTATTAGAGGATCCTAAACCTTTTATATACATGTTATAATGTTGTTTTGACTATATTTTATATTAGTTAAGAAGATATGAAATTTTATGCAAGGAGATACTCGGTTAGGCCAAAGTGATTATGTTCTTGGCTAAATTTATGTTTTGGTTGATTTGTAACCATGTGATCTTGATTTTGAAGCATGGATCTGTTTTAGGAAACCTTTTTAAATCATGTGATGTTCTTTTTAAACCATGTGATGTTTTTATTTGAAGATTACATCTTTATATGTCATGGATCAAGAGGTTGATCAAAACAAGTTAGAAACAAAAATCAAAGGAATAGACTATGTAAAATTTTGGCCCTATAAAGTTTTAATGATTGTATTTAGTTTTAAATTTTTCTGAGTTGATATTTGAATTTAGGACAAAATTTACATGATTTTGGTAATTTTTAGAATTAGGATGCAAAATCCTTAAGTTTGAGGTAAAATGGTCATTTTTTTTACAGGTAGAGGATAAAAATAGTAATTTTACTCTAAATTAATATTTTTCTATATTTCTAATTGCTAGTCACTAAGTTCTAACTTTTGAAAATCACTATTTTCAGTTCCTCATGATCGTGTTTGAGTTGTCTATAAAACACAAAGATCGAGATAAGTTAGCTTTTAACTTATTAGCAGTTTAATGTGTATGAGTGATAAGTAAAGGAACTACAGTATATGTATATATGTTATAACATGTGTCATGCCAAGTCATTACATATTTATCTATTACACAGAATTTATTCTGTCACGAGTTATTCATCTTTGACACAAGATATTCTGTCATGTATTGCTACACATTGCATGTATATCATATAAAGTTAAGTATGCTATCTGTTACATGTATGTCATGTCATGTAATATTCAATGTTGCAAGTATATCATATTAAGTGTGTTGCCTGTTATATGTTATGTCATGTTATGAAATGTTTCTGTTTCAAGCAAGTCATATCTTTTGAGTTACGTTCAAGTCATGTTGTGTTACGTCAGGGCTTCTGTCCTTTCGTACTCCAGTCATGTTTCGTCTCGAATACAGTTTGTGTATTTCGAGAACAGTCATGTCAATCATGACCCTAAGTGCAAGGATGGGGTAATATAATAGTGGAATTCATTAGTTCACACTGGAGTGTTTAATAAGGTATGAAATTCCCTAAGTTGACGAAATACGGTCAACGGGTAGCGGGCAGGGCCTAACTAGTTGGTCACCGGAGCGCGCCAAGCTCTAACGCCGATGGAGCCACATTTCAGCTGGTGCAGATCCCAGACAGATTTCAGTTCTCATGGGGGTCCATCATGAGTTTGGCACACGAGGTATGGGGACCACATAGAGTGTGGCATATACGGTTGGTGCAGATACCAGTCATAACTTACTCACAGCTGGTGAAGATACCTGTGATGTGATACGGTAATCAGTAGGAACACATGGTTCTAAGGAACCCATGTAGTACCCAAAAAGATAAGTTTAAGCAGATAAAGAAAAAGATTTCATGCTAAGTCAAGTCTCATATCAAGTTCTTGTCAAGTCAAGTCTCAGTTTAAGTCCAGTTTAGTTTAAGTAAGTCAAGTTCAGTTCACGCTTTAGTTTAAGTTATGTCAGTTATATTATGTTGTATGTTAAGTTATGCTATGATTACTTATAATTTTAATTATGTATTCATGCTTTTACTGCCATGCATGCATTATTAACCTGTGTGAAGGTTTTCTGTTAACTTACTGAGATTTGTAATCAAATCTCACTGTGGTAGTCCTACTACCATTCTCATGAGAATGGTAAATCTTGTTACAGGACTTGAAGAAGAACCAGAATTCGACCAACTGGATACGGTCGACTGAGCGATGGAGTGGCGTCATTGTTAATATAGTAGTTAACTTAAATTAATACATATTCTATTGAGTTGCATCTCCAGTATTCTTTTGATCATAGCTTGGACTAGCGTTATGATCTCAGCTATTTATTATGTCTTTTTGTATTAAATATGTTTGAAGTATTTGGGATACTTTCAGTTTGGTGTATAGTCTTGTTAAAGAAACAATTATCCGCTGCGAATATTACATAATGCTAGATGCATGTTAGGAACATTGCATCTTATATGTCATGAACGGGGGCAGGTAACCTTGTGTTGCATGTCTCGACGCTTTAAATGTTTGTCCGATCCCAAGCGAAATCTGGGGGCGTCACATGACCCTTTCATCATCTTATAACTGTTTGTTTTAATATGTAATGTTAAGGCATGTAATATATTAGTATCAAATAATGAAAGAGAATAATTTGGATAACAATTAAAACAAACCAGACCTTGAAACAAGCTTGATTCTACCATTCCAAGTAATGAATCATGAAAATTATAGTGTCTTCCATCTCTTAGATAGAGTAATACCGAGGTGTTTAATCCATTTCTAGTGAGTGGTTTTATAGCAACTTGTACTAATCCAAAATGTATGAAAGAGTATTTCTGTTCTTTGTGATGCTTGATAGCTTCTCTTGTTAATAATTGTAATGATTCATAATCATTATTTAAGCTAATAGTTTTTTTTACTGTTTTAATTGTATAATTAGTAAGAATGATAATTTAGAAGAAAAAATAGAATACTTACATATTTGATTTTTTGGAACATCAGGAATCGTCCAATCTTGTAAATTTCTTTCTATATCTATTATATTGTAATCTTCTTAGTTAATATTATCAGGTTATATAGGGATACTAGTAGTAGATTCATTAGGTTTAAATAAAGAATTCATTGAGACAGAATAAAAATTGCCTATTTTCAGATAAATAAGTAGAATAAGACCTTGAGGGAACACCACCGAGACCACCCTTAAAGCCTTCCAACATGAATGGGATAACCAATGGATTTTCATGGCTTACCAACACAAATCTTGGCTTACCAACACAAATCTTTCAATATACTTCATTTTCTTTTTCTATGGATTATCTTTATAAAAATCTGTATCAATGGTTTTTGCTCTTTTTTTATTTTTTAATAATGAAAGGATACCTAAATGATATCTTATACTTTTAATTTCATTTATTAAGAATCTACGATGATTTTTCCAGTGTTCTAATAACTCTATTCTTCTCCGATATAGACCGTAATTAGTTATCATTGATTCTTTACCTTGTTTCATTATTGAAACTTTTCCCTTAAGATCTCTTATATCATCCATCAACATTTGTAATTCAAGTTTTAGATTATAATCCATACACTTTAAATCATACAGATCTCGATAACCAGTTCTAGGAGCAAAATAATATTCCATAAAAATAAATAGACCGTAAAACAAAATAAAATAGCAATTAGCAATAAGATAACAACAATAACATAAAATAACAATACAATATAATCACCAATAGCTCTGATACCAAAGACATAATTTTTCTGAGATAGTAGAAAGATTTAAAACACTTATATATATACTTATATATACAAGTATAACTATATAAGTATATTATATATATAGTTGTATATATAAGTATAATATATTGTAGTATATAAGTATATATAAGTAGTATAAGTATATATACTATATTATATAAAACATATAATATTAACTAAAGCAATATTTTTTTTCCCTTTGAAATGATATTTGTAAGACATTCGAACGGATAAAATATTTATGGAAACCATTCAAACATCATAACTATCTATTCAAACGGTAAAAAAGTAAATATTAGCCATCGTGTCCAGACCATAGCGCCGTTAGAACGAAAAAATTGCTCCACTCTGCCTCACCAGTGTCAAGAACTACAACACACCACCGTCAAAGCCACCATCTACCACCACTCTCCAACTCGCAACAGGTATGTGATCTCCCTAACGTTTTTACCAATTATTTTATCCTAAAACTTGTTTTAAATGGGTTGAAAATGAGGTTTTCAAAAAAACCCCATTTCAATCCCGTAGTTAGCTAGAAATGGAAGACAGGATGGCTCTATGGTCAGCCCTGCCTCTCATTATTGTTGTGGGAGGAAAAACGAAGGTTATAAACCGATTATTTATAGTTTTGGCAATGGGCGAGTTGACTCAGCCATTGTCTAGTTCGATCCAGAAATTGCCATTCGAACGTGTCTTAGACATTTGAACGGCATATGAATGGTTATCGTTCAAACCAATATTATACGGTTCGAACGAAAATCTATTAGCGTTCGAACGACAATCTATTACCGTTCAAACCCACTATAATATCATTGGAATGTGTTGTTAAGCATTCGAACGGTACATTTCTTATTTTAAATTTTTTTATAGAGTTGAATAGATAATATTGTAACATATATTATATTGTCTGATATAATTACCTTGATCTAATTATAATTATGATATTTTTAATCATTGTCCTTAATTTTATAAATTAAATTTAGCGTCATTCCAATGGTTTCTTGGGGAAAGAAAAGGGTCGCGTCAGGGGAATCCTCTAGTGAAGAAGCTTGAGAGAGGACTATTTTGTTGGAGCGGCATGTGAAGATAGATGATTTTAGAGATCTTTTATGGGAGAGACATTCTCTTGCATTTGTCTTTCTCGATCGTTGTTGGACATCGATTATCGATCAGAACGACGAAGGGACGGACAAAATAGTTACCTACATCAATATTATATCTGAGTTCTATAGAGAACTTGGTCGTGCCAACCAGGGGATGATGACGCATATGCCTTCTCCGTCTGGGGTGTCTCAATACGATTTTCAATTGGTGCAGTTGCTGATTTTGTTGATATCCCTCGACTGCCCACTACATATCCTAACGTGGTGCCTAGGGAGTCTACACCTGCAGGCAATGGGGAGACTGCAGAGGAAGAGGATATTGTGATGCTTGATAAGATCGATGGCCTCACTGATCATGAGGTTTGTCAGTTGGTTGTGGATCAAATATATATCTCGCTAGCATTCAATCAGAGGCAACATATATTATGACAGGTAGAGTTGTATACATTTAGTGCAATTGGTTACTCCTTTTGATATATATAATACTTTTACTTATCAAAAAATATTACGACAAATATATTGCCATTTGGAGTCCTTCTCACATGATTTCGTTTAGCGAAAGGAGTCAGGCTAGATGCGTTTGAGCGTGTTTGGGAGCTAATTGAACCAATCAACTCGACGAACTTGTCTCGTAGCACCGAACACTCCAGATTTCGTATTTATGCACTCACTACAGAGGAGGTTGACATTCAGGGAGGTGCACAGGGGCGTATCGGGTGAGACATCTACACAAGGTGCATCACGCACTGCTACTCGTGAGGAGATTGCAGATATCGTGAGTGTAGAGATGCGCACACAAACATCAGAAATCATTGATGTAGACCGGGTCACCCTCGTAGAGACTGAGTCGAAGCTCATGTCTCGAGTGACATATATTGAGACCTGCCTTGCTGGAGTCGACGCGGTGCTACACAATCTGACCTAGTAATGTATATCTTTTATTTGTATTAAATGTGCTTTTTTGTATGGAAAATCATGACTATTTGTATTTTGAATAATTATTTTAAATATTCAAATAGTCATACATTATATTCGTGCCATACATTATATTTTTAGGATGCAATTAATGTATGGTTTTTATTTTTAGTGTTTACTAGCTTGTTTATTGTTAATTATGTTTTTTTTTTCAGTTTACTTACCATTCACAATAATATAAAAAATGAAATTATCTTAAAAGTAATATTTATTTAACTAAAAATCTTATTTAACAAAAAATAAATCACTAAAATATTTTAACATTAAGTACATAAAACTAATTTATGAATTTGTAAATATTTTAATGTTCCATTCGGACAAGTTTAAAAAAATCCCCATCAATTTTAATTTAAATTCCCACCAAACTATCTGTTCGAATGCATCAATGTTCGGTTCGAACGAAATATGTGTAGTTCGAATAATCTTGCAACCTTCTTGCCAGATTTTCCAATCAAATCTTTCATGTTTGAACTAATCAATTGCGGTTTGAATAGTTTTGAACTTTCTCTAGCAAAATAAATTACTTCCCCGTCAAGATTATTATTCGAACAGATTATAAACCATTCAAACAAACATTAATTCACTGTTTGAACTTATTTTTTACCATTCGAACGTGTTTGACTTTTTGAGATGAACTAATTCATCACAAAAGATCTAGTTCAAATGGATATTTAGCCATTCAAATGGATATTTAGCTGTTCAAATGTTTTTATAAAGTCATCTATTTTTTTAGATGAAATTTAAATTTCGTCTTCAATAATTACTTTTAGGGATGAAATTTAGTTCGTCCCTAAACAATTTCGTCCTTAAAATGAAAATTTATTGTAGTGAGCATTAGAGCCATTACCATAATTAATGGACATAACATCCATAATTATAATACAGCTTTTCGTACGTAGATTCATAAGCAAAAACTAATGTATTTGGAAATTATGATATGTATACAGACAAATATTACTGCACGAAATGTGCACGGACAAAGGCAAAATTATAAGCTTGTTGTCATATATATTAATATATGAAGAATTATGTAAGGGGATATCTCCTTCACTCATCAGCCATTATGTAATGGGTTTCACCTCCATACCCGGCCCCAGGACTCAAACTTACCCACGGAACTATTCGCCTGCAAGAAAAAGTAAGCAATGATGGCTGATGGGAAGAACAGACCAGACGCCGCTCGACCGCATCACGCTCATGGGGACTCGTACAGGGCAAAACGGGAAAGACAAAGAACCTTTGATCTTCTGATAAGGGAATATCGACGGACGGCCAACAAGGCTTGAGCGATCAGGAAGTCACGCCACATTAATAATGCCATTGCAGAGGCACGCCACATTTAAATGACTCTAAAAAAAGGAACAATAAAAACGACATGGGCTCTACGGGGGCATGCACAATCTATCCTCTCAGACTCCCGGTATAAATAGCAATTTTCAGGTATGAAAAAACTTTCTATCCTCGAGACACTCTCATTATTTACAAACTTTCAAAATACTCTACTGATTTTAGCATTGGAGACTCCCCGGCCCTAAGGCTGCCCTCTCCCAGCTTCTTTCTTCTTCGTTTTCACAGGCCTAGCTTTGAAGACCCGAGTTGCTAGAATCTGGCCCAAAGGCGTACGAAACACAACCTTAACAGTGCCGCTATATCTGACATCCTTCGTAGATCTTACATGTACCTCGTATGCCTGCGATAATCCGTTCCAGACAACTCGGGAGGGACATAGGAGAAGTTGCCATAGAGGCAGATAGAAAGCAATAGAGGACTGGATAACAAATTTAACAAGTGAAGTGCAAAAACTTTACAAGGAGAATGAGGAACTTAGGAAAGCTTAACAAGAGCAAAACGAAATGGCGAAGCCCAGTAATAGCGAGCACATGGAGTCTTGAAATGCGGGAGCTGGAGCGAATGTGGAGGAGGAGGGGAAGAACATGTAAGACAACCTCCGCAATATCAAAGGAAAATACAAAGAGATTATAGAGAAAGTGGGCACGTCATCATTGGTGGACCAACTGCACACAAGCACTTGTTTACCTTACACGAAAAAAGTGTTGATTGTGCCCTTGCCACCAAAGTTCAGGGTCCCCACTGTAACATCTCGTATTTTAATATATTTTTAATAAAGGATTAATTTAATTTATTTAGTGATTGTTTTTTTTGTTTTAAATTATGAGAGTTTTTAAATATTATTTTATAATATTTTAAGTTGTGAAAATTAATTCTTATGTGTTTTCTTAGTGTTATTTATTGTTTTGTATTTAAAGTGATCTTTAATTTAAATTGATTTATTTTTGGAGTTTAAAATTATTATTGTTTTAATTGAACTTTTCACTGCGTTTGGATTATTTTATTTAACTAGTAGTTTTAAAATCCTCTTCATTGGATCATTTCGAAACCCAAGATGAAAGTCTGAATCTCTCTTTTTTCCCTCCTCTTTTTCTTTTCTCTTTCCTTTTTCTTTCCTTTTTTCTCCTTTCTTTCCCGCGTACTCTATCTCCCAGCTCGACCCTCTCTCTCTCCTCTCCCCGTGCATTCGGCCTCTCTCCAACCAGCACCGCCGCCGGCCGCCCGTGTGCCTCACCGCCGGCACCACTCGGTTCCCCAACCACCGACGACCAACCCCCTTCATTTTCAAGCCGGCTAACGCCGCCGCGAGCTGTGGGCTTCTTTTCGTCCCATCGCCGCCGTCCGACCACCATTGACCACCATTTCTTCACCACTTCTTCACCGGCCCTCTAGCAATCCTTTGGACCCAAACCCGACCCCGATCTGGCACCGGTGAAGCCCAGCCAGGCTCACACCCTATTTTACCTTTCCGGCCTTAAACCGCCATTTCGGCTGCCACCCACGGCCAAAGGCTACCACCATTAGCTTCACCACCTCTCATAGGCCCTACTCTACCGTTCTCAAGTCTTCGTTTGACCCGTATAAATTTGGGTTTACTGTGTATTTCGGCCACAGTGTTTTTACATTGTGAAGTTGCGGTTTTGGTACTTTCTGCTCCTCCGTGATCCTCCGAAAATATTTTTATAGCGCTGTAAGTATTTCCTAAGCAATCTTTTGAGATTTAAATATATTTTTGCACTAATTGATTATACTGTGTTCTGGTTGGTTCCGGACTGAGTCCGAGGAGAATTTGGGGGTGGATGGATTAAGGATGGAGTAATTGTGTGTTGGTTATGTTGTGATATGGTTGGTTGTTGGATATGGTTGTTGTGGTTTGGTACATTGCATATTGCACGCATGTTCATGTTTGTAAAATGAAAACTGGGTTTTCGTGTAATTGCATTCATGATCATGTGGTTATTTTGAAAACTGGGTTTTCATGTGTTGATTGGATTTGTGGGTGCGTGTGTATCACGACTCCAAGCCGAGATGAGGCATTATCTCGGTGGAGCTCCTCTGGTCACTCGGGAGCGGAATATACTGAGTGACGTCCCCTGGGTTCGGGATCGGACGAGTTACGTGCCGACTCCATAGCCCTTCTGCTGGCGGGGGCTAGAGAATGACTTGGCCACGAATGCACTGGGTGCGGAAATGAGCATCGCTCGTAAAGTAGCCAGGATGTGCGGATGGTCCATAGGGAAGACCATGGTGCATATGGATTAATGGATAAATGGAAAAATGGCTGTTTTCTGGAAAAATAGCGTGAGTTGGATTTTATGTGTCATTTTCTAGGAAACTGATGGATAATTGTTTTAGGCCATTTTCTGGGAAAATGGTGGAAATGATTTATTGGAAATGTTTTCAGGCCAAATGTGATTTTTGGCGTGTGTTGCATTTCTTGCATACTGCATCATGGGCATGCATGATTAGATGATTAAATGTGTTTTTATTTCAGGATTGGTTAGGTTATAACTTACCTGTGGTACCATTTAATGGTACTACAGATTTTGTTGGTGATGCAGATGCAGAGCCTGAGGATTTGGCTCCGCCGGAGGAGTGATCTGGGATCACTCGTGTTATGTTATTTTTCAGCTCTTGTATATTTATGGGACATTTGGTTTATGTTTTAAACACTTTTTATTTGGATATCTGTATTAAACTAAAATTCTGGTACTAGTGACTTATTTATTATTATCTGCTGCGTATTTATTGTGCACTGTTTATTTGTTGCACACACTTGACACTTGTTGTTAGGATGCGTGACCGTGTGGTCATCATCCTGACGTCACGATTCTCGAGGCTTTTTGTACGTGGGAGTCGGGGTGTCACACCCACCATGGAGATCTACGATGGGGGAGGGACCCCCTTGAGCACCTAGAAACCTTTAGGGCTCACATAACGTTGTATGGCTTCTCGGGAAAGGTGGCATGCAAGGCATTCTCGTTGACCCTAAAGGGGCCAGCAAGAGTTTGGTTCGGCTCTCAGGCGCCCGATTCCATAGATAGTTTTGGCGAGTTGCTCCACCTCTGGAATGTCGTACACCTACGAAAATTTTATTGTTAAAGCTAGCTTAATTATTGTAAATTTATGTTTTTATGCATACACTTCAAACCCTAATGGAAGAGATGTTGTGTTTCAATGTCGAGGTTCAGGAACGTAACAGAATCTCCGTTAACGTAATCTCTATCAACAGAATCTCAATTAACGTAATCTCTATTTACCTACCCATGAGACACCAAAGGGATGAGTCACACTAGAGACTACTTTGTCCCTCCTACAGAGGAGTGCGGGTAGGCCCTCGGCCATCCGAAAACAAAAACTTACCTTTCTCGTGAGAGTCAACAGGCAGGAGCGGGTCTAGTTACAGCCTACCTGAACAACGTACCTCCAGAGGGGCCAAAAGGGAGGGTTGAGCCAAAGGCTACCTTGTCCCTCCCGCGTTGGAGAGTGGGTCCATCCCCGAGGCTACTTGAAAAACTTTCATCGACCTCTACTACAACGAAGTGTGGGATTAGTGCCAGCTTGACCCAAACTTACCCTTTCTTGCTATATCAACAGGTAGAAGCGGGTTTAGTCCCAAACTGTCCGAGCAGCCCAACTCTCTACAAAGGATGATAGGTGAGCAAGAAGCTCAACCTCCTCATCCGGGAGAGCGGGACCAGCCCCTCGGTAGATCGAAAAACTTGCCCCGACCCCCATCGCGGTGAAGTAGTAGACCAGCCGCATTGCTATTTGAATTACCTCCCCTGTGGGATACTAGAGGGAAATGTAGGCAAAAATGTTGCCTTATCCCTCCTGTGGCAGAGAGCGGGTCAGTCCTTAACTACCTGAATGCAAAGACTTACCTTCCTCATAAACGTCAATCGAGGGAGTAGGTCCAGCAACAGATTTCTCTAACAACCTACCTCCCCGCAGGCCAAGGAGATGGGGGGTGGAGCCAAAGGCTGCCTTGTCTCCCTTCAACGGAGAGTGGGACCAGCCCCATGGCTACTTGAATAACTTACCCCGACCTCTGCTACGACGAAGAGTTAAACTTACCCTTCCCTGCAGTGTCGACGGGAGGGAGCGGGTCCCATAGCATATTGCCTAAACAACAGCAAGGAACAAAGGGACGGGTTGAGCCAGAGGCCACCTTGTCCCTCCTACGATGGAGTGCGAGTCCAGCTCTGAGGCTGCCAGAAAACTTATCCCGAGCCCCATCTTGGCGAAGGAGTGGACTAGCTACATTGCTTTCTGAATTACCTCATCGAGGGGCAAATGAGCGATTTGGATTGAGGCATTCTGACCCCTCCCCGATGGAGTGCAAGTAGTCATCAGCTACTCGAAGATAAAGACTTACCTACCTCGTAAGCGTCAACAGGTGGGAGTGAGTCCAGTTACAGACTGTCCGAACAATCTACCTCCCTGCAAACCAAGGAGAAGGGTCGAGCCAAAGGCCACCTTGTCTCCTCGAGGCGGAGAGCTAGATCAGCCGTTGACTATCCGAATAACTTACCCCAACCTCCGCTACGATGAAGTGTGGAATCAGCGCCAGCCTGACCCAAACTTACACTTCCCTGCGATGCGAACGGACATGAGCAGGTCTAGTTACAAATTGTTCGAATAACCTACCTTCTACGGGGATGAAAGGGACACGTTGAGCTAAAGGCCACCTTGTCCCACCTACGACAGAGAGCTGGTTCAGTCTCGAGGCTGCCCGAAAACTTACGATGACCCTCATCGCGACGAAGGAGCAGAGTAGCCACATCGCTATCTGAATTACCTCCTCGGGGTGTTAAAAGGGGAAGTTGGCTTGAGGCATTCTGACCTCTCTTGGATGGAGTGTGGGCCGGATCCTTCGACCGCCTGAATACTGCACCAAGGAATGCGGACATCAACAACATGGTAAAAAGTGGTAAGCACATCGCGTCATAGGCCAAAGGGCCTAGTTGCATATCAAAATAAAGCACGGCAATGCAAAATGGAAGAACTAAAAGATGAGGCGGGGTAAAGCGCATCTGAGTGATCGACGACAAAAGAGAAGGAAATTGGCTCAAACAAAAAGTGGAGAGACATCAGCCTCGTCAATGATATCGCTAAAGGCACCAAGAGGATAACTGACTAATGAAGGCAAACAAGGACAATATAAGCGGGGAGTCATCGGTCGGTGGGGTTGTCAGGGATGGGTTCAATGCGAACCCCATAATTCCATGCGTCAAAACTCCCAGTCCAGCATTAAAAGAAATAAAGAAAAAAGAAAGGGAAGACTCCGAAAGCGAATGACCACAGAAGATAAACAAAAAGCAACAAGTTACAACTTGAAGCCGTAAGCTTACAACAAACAAGTTACAATGTGAAGCGACAAGTTACAATAGGAAGCCGCAAGTTTACAATGAAAAAATTACAACGTGAAGCAGCAAGTTACCACATAAAACCGTAGTTACAAAAATTGATTAATCAATGAAGGAAATGAAGAATTCCCATCGGACCAACAACGTTAACAAATTGCATTGTTAGAAAAGTTCACTTAATTTGTTAACTCAATCAAGCAGCGCTAGTTGGGTGACTCGTCCGATATGAATTGACGAGGTAACTGTAAGGGGATTTCCCCCTCACTCGTCTCTATTCGTCTTGATACCCGGCCCCAGTGCCCAAACATGTCCACGAAGCGACTCATTTACAAGGGAAAGTAAGCAATGATGGCTGATGGGATGGATAGGCTTGACGCCACTCAGCCACATCCCTCTCATGGGGACTCGTATAGAGCAGAACAGGAAAGAGGGAGAAGCTTTGATCTTTTGACAAGGGAACATCGACGGACGGCCAATAGGGCCTGAGAGATCAGAAAGTCACACCGCATTAATGGCGCCATCATAGAGGCATGCCTCATTTAAAGGACTTTGACAAAATGAGAAATAAAAAGGACATGGGCTCCTCGGGGAGAGGCATGATTTGTCCCCCAGACTCCCAATATAAATAACAATTTTCAGGTACGAAAAAACTCTCTAGTCTTGAGACTCTCTCATTATTTACAAATTTTCAAAATACTCTATCAACTTTAACATCAGAGACTCCCTGGCCCCAAGGGCGCCCTCTCCCAGCTTTTTTCTTCTTTGTTTTTGCAAGCCTAACTTTAAAGACCCGAGTTGCTGGAACCTAGCCCTAAGGCGTACGATACACAACGTTAACAAATCACATTATTTTTTCAATATCCATACATGCACATTAACTCCATGCAGTAGTCATATAATATTATATATACTTATATATAAAGTGCGAATAGCTTAGAAACAGTAATTCGTCTAACATTTTTCCTTCCTATTTTACCCCTGATTTTATTCCTATATTTTGGTTTTACCCCTGATGTTTTTCCCGTCTTGTCTCTGGTTTCTCTCGCGCGCGAGCCCCTCCTCCCCTCTCCCCCGTGCGTTTCTTCGTCTACTGTCGTGCGAAGCTGTCATGGCCGACACCACCCCAGCCATTCTCTTCGTCTCCGGTCGGCGTCCCTTTCCATCAAATCTCAGACCCTCTTGTGCCGCCGTTAACCACCACGATGGAATCCAAGCCGCAGCCCGTCAGTTTCTTCGTCCCCTCTAGTGCGCCGCCGCACGCCGGCTTGGCCAACACCACCCGGCCCATTCTCTTCGCCACCGTCTGGTGCCCCTCCCCTTCCAATCTCAGCCCCTCTCCTGCCGTCATTAGCCGCCGCAAGCGGCTCAAACCACCGGCTGTGCGAATTGGGTATAACACTGTTCAATAAATTTTTTTCTATTTTGCCCCTGACTTTATAGAAACACTATTAATCTATCTCATTTCATCTCATTATTATAAAAAAGTATTTTTAATGATATTGTGAATTTTTTTTTTAATGTTTAAGCATATTAAAAATTGAATAAAAAGTCAAAAAAGTAAATTTTTTTATACGTATCGAAACCTATCTTGTAGGCTTTAGATGTGAAAAATGAGTAATGTTACAAATTGATTTGAGCTTTACAATTGGATTATAGTATTTTTTTTTCCAAATTGATACCAAGTCTTCATAAAATTTTAATAAAAAATTAAAATCTTGAAAATTAAACTTTAATGTTGTGCAACATTTTGTTTTCTTTAATTTTGAATTATGTAAATATCGAATTGAGTTGTTACATTTTAGTATAAATCTAGTTTTTCCATTTTATTAATGATTTTTGTTTAATAATTTATTAAGAAATAAACTTAAATATTTTTTTTTCTTTTTCAGATAAATTGAATAGTTTATTAATTATCATGAAATTAATTATACTATTTGAGATATATCTACAGTTTCTAATGTACTATAGTTTGTTTAATTTTTTTTAAATGTAAAGGATGAGACTTTATAAAATATATGATTAAATTATTTAATACTTACCTGTAGTTTTGAATTTTAAAATTAACACAGTATATATTTATTTTGAAAATAACAAATATACAACATACGCATCCAACTATAACTATTAAGAGTAATAATAGTAGATTACTTAGTATAATTAAAAATTTTCATAAGGAAATAAATTATAACTTCTTAATAATTTAAAAATATAATATGTAATTATTACTATTTTATTTAGCCAAATGTGAAAATGTTAAATAAATTAATGTTTTTCATTGTTATTATTTTTTGTAGTGCTTATGTTTTAATAATATTAAAAAATGTTATGAAAACTTTTAAAATAAATTAAGATGATCTAGTTTATATTCTTATACTAAAAGCTAAACTGCCTTTGGAGTAACACAATGATTTAACATTATTTGTAGTGCTGAATAATATGGTCTAGAATATGTTAATATATATTAGAACATTTTTAAGTTTTTTCATTCGCTGAAAATTTATATAATGTTGGAATTTTTCTTTTACATATTTATGAATAAATGTTAAATAATTACTAACAAATTATCTTCTCAAAAAGAAGATAAAATTAAAACAAATTTTTTCTTTCAATAATCTTTCAATATAATCCGTAATTTAAAAACGTTTTCTTCCATAACCATATGAATTCACCCCATTTTTTTGATATAGAAACCTAACAAAATTATCATTAACATTAATTTTAATTTTCAAATTGTAATAAGCATCTTTTTTTATTTTTTTATTTAAATATGTTCTTTATGCTTTTGATATATATAGGCACAGTATGAATATAAGTAGATAGAGCACGTTAACTTTTTGTTTTAATTATGTTTCATCATTTCATAATTCGTAATAACGTTTTAGTATTAATATTTTTATTATTAATTTAAGTTTTTATTAAAATTTTCTTATTAAAATTTTTCGTTATATAACTAAATAAAACACTAACTTATATGGATCTATCATTTCTGTTAAATTTATATTAGGTTTACTTTAAGTTATGTAAATCCATGACTTTTTTTAACTTTGTTTAAAAAAATTTCCTCACTTTCTCATTTCTCATTTGCTATCAATTTTTCGTTTTTATATATTTGTAAGGATCGGACCTTAGACTTGTTTTTCTTTTCTAAGGATCAGACTTTAGAAAAACAAGTGAAGCTCGAGCTCTTTTGATGGACCAAAAAAAAAAAAACAAAAGAGAGAAGGGAGGAAAAAAGACAATGAATTATGATTTTTGTGAAACAGTATTTTGATTGTCTCTGTGTTTTGAAAAATGGTTTTTTGTGAAATATCTGTACATATATACTTTAAAAATATATGTACATAGTTGTGACTTGGTTTTTATAAATCGTTGTATTATAGTTATAAATATTATGCAGATTGTGTGTATAATATGTGTTGTAAAGAAGATTTTTTTTTTGAATAACTGTTTTAAAACTTATTTTCAAAACTTTCAATCATTGTAATATATAGGTACAAAGTATTTATGTGTAGTTATAAATGTGTTTTTGAAAATTTCTAAGTTATACTTATGGATATTTTGCAGATAACATATGTGATTTTTTATGATTAGGGACAAAATATTAAAATATAGATGAAATTATGTTCATTTGTAGTTAAATTCGAGAATTTGTAAAGATTTAAACTCTCATTTTTTGACTCATTGTGGATTTACAGGTAGCCATAAAAAATCTACTTTATTATCATATATATAAATTTATCGGATATTACCATCTATTACATTTCATAACTATATTTTTTAATATGTTTTTTCTTATTACATGTTTCTACAAAAAAAAAATATATTTTTAGGATGTTTCTGCAGCTGGGCATACGTGCATTAGCACGTTATGCCTTACTAGTATATATATCAATGCGAATTAAGCACTATCCAATTAATAAAACTATAAATCCAAAAATCACTTGATATATTAATTAAAATCATAAAAACAAATAAAAACAATTACTATCATTTCTCGTATGAATTGAGAAGATGAAATTTTGACAGCTTATAATTATAATTAATTTATATATGTGGCTTCATATATGCATGACTTAATGTAACATTAATAAATTTAAAAAAATATTTCAGAGCATAAGCTTAAATGTGGTTTAGGGTTTTCTTAGATTGTTACGAACAGAATTAGGTTCTAAATTAAATGGGCTACCTATAGCTTGGAGCATCCTTTCAGATCATTTTGAAACCCTAGCTTGGAGGTTCTAAATGGGTTTGGATCAGGGACGACCTTTATGAAAAGTCGGGACTCGTGAAAACAAAAAATGAAAGTGCTTTTTATGTGGGTCTATTTTTTATGGAATGAATTATATATATACTTAAATTTATGTAAATCATTTTCTGTCAGTCATATTTTAATCATGTCTAAATTTCCAAGGCATATATAGATCAAACGTTTTCGTTAACAACGATTTCATACAATTCTATATAATATTATCTCCAATGTTTTCTGTATGATCTGATCCAATGTTTTCTAGTTTCTCATCGTTATTAATAAAAAAAAAATGTAGTCCAGTAATGCGTATGCCCGACGAACTCCGGCCTCTTGAATGTAGATTGTCAGGTAGAACAAAATTATCAAGTGCTAATGACCCTTGTCACCTTTCCAAACATGAATTCTCTGTTTTGCAACTTTCTTTTTGTCACATCAACAAATTAATTATATGACCCTCCAAGCATATGATGATCTGCTACTTGAAATTATGATGATAAGATCACATAGTTCGAGTATCGTTTTAAAATTATTAGCTGGATCAGTACGTAAGAGCTAGCAAGATCATATAATATTTATAATCTAATCTTTAATATCATTTTAATTTAAATCTTGTGAAGATAATAATCACTATATAATATATATTTATATATATACTGGCCTTGTCATGATGATTATCGTATGATCTTTCTCCAAAACTGAAGTACTATCTATTAATCAGCTACTAAACGTTGATTGGCCTCCCATGCATAGATTTGTTCACCAGCGAATTCGGCAAGAAACAATATCAATCTTGCTTTCCCATGTCCTAGTTTCTATCGTCTTGGATCTCCCCTGCCACTTAGTACCAAGACATACATAGCTTGGGGTGGGTACGTACTATAAATTATATATATTTCTTTCAGATTTTAATTCCAATATCCTACTTATAATAATTAGTATATAAGATATCAATATTTTTAAGTGATATTGAGATTAATTTATAAAGAGTTAGTTAAGTTGTAAAATCTGTCACATTCCTTACCCGACCATATATGCATCGATCTTATCGTTTGCAAGGATATTCTTGCATGGTTATTAAAATCTTGTTTTATTATATATATAAGTAGCTAGCAGTATTAATAAAAGACGACGATAATTAAGGGCCCTAGAATACGTAGGGCGGGATGAAAAGATTGCATTCGGAACCTCCTGGGCAACGGTGGACCTACATAGGGGGGCATGGCCCCAAAAAGTTTGAAAAATATATATATATTAATTTTTTATAATTTAAAATGATTATATTAATTTCATTTTATGTTAATTTTTTCTCTAAAAATTTATTTTAATCTAAAAATAAAATAAAAAATATTTCATTATAATTTTAATTTTGCTCGACGCTGCAACAAATTCTTCATTCCACCGCTGCTCTGGGTTGAAGCTGTTTTGGGTGTATAATAGTATGAATTCATGTTTCTCGTCATCATCAAAACGTACAACGTTCGTTGTCTTTATTGTATAAATTAATAGAAAAAGGACAACTTTTAAGGAAAAACAGACACCACGGAGTTTTATTAATTAATGCGAAAGTCACCATTGATTTTAGGATTTTTTTTTTTATAATTTTTTTTAACACTTTTTAAATATTTTTTAAAAATTAAAAAATTATAATATTATAAAAATATACTTTCTTAATCACCAAATATTAAAAAAAAAAAAAAGTTAAAAAAACAAACAAAAAGTTTCAAGGGGAGCCACCAGCGGTAGCTCCGGTATGAGTATCTTTTTCCATGTGTTAATATGTATTATATATGCATCGAGGATCATGGCCCTAGTTTATTATATTGTGGGTAGCCGGCCCTGAATTGGGCCTGGAGTCTGGACTCGAGTACTAGTGGTAGATCAAAGGATAGAACCGGTCGATCTGACCTTGGACCAGATTTAATTGAGTTTTCTAATACTTAAAAAAACAAAAATTATATTTTCAAGCTAGTATATAAAGATTTGACATAATTTAATTTGAAAGATAAATCTTAAAATTTAAATATTATAAAACAAATATTATTGTTTAAATGATATGAATTGATGTGGATCCCAGTCCTGCTGTAATTTGGCGGAAGCCATAACATCGGGATGTTGGCCACACGAGTCATACACCTCTCGCACACTATGATAATGAGTGTATGTTCATATGCTCAAATGGTGTACAATTAAGCATTCACTAAAAACTAATTACAATACTAGAATTATTTAAACACATCACAACCCTATTATCCATAAGCCACTTGTTCCCAAACCATAAGAAAAAGAATAATTATAATTGTAGTCATCCAGTCTTTTCATAAAATTCAAATACAGCTCTTAATCAAAATGGAGATAAGCCCCAATCCTCAATCCTCTAACAATGCAGGGTCTCCATGCTCATAACTATCACCAAACTCTTCATCTGCATAAAAAACTACAATTCCGAAAAGAGCGGCCATAGTGGAAATACCATAATAAAATTTCACAAAATCTCAATAAGTAAAACTAAGAATAACACTCAAAATATATGCAAGTGGGAAAGAAAATTATGCAAACATTTAACACAAGGATAAATGATGATTATACAGACTTAAATATTTAATAAATATTGCCACAAAAATTGATAACACACCCAAAAATCTAATTTTTCCACAATATCCATTTTTTTAATGTGTGCACCATGGTCTTTCCTAAATGGACCATTCAAACACTCTAACTCCCTTCACCACACTACACGTAACAACGGTGCATGTTATTTTGTAGTAAGCAATGCTCAATTCCATGCCCGGCATCTTCATGGCTAAGCATCATCTAACCTCCACCGGTAGAGACACAATGACGTCGATCAGAGAGCGTTATCGACTTGCATGAGCCTATTGTCGACTAGCAACAACACAGGAGATGTCACTCAGCATTATGTGCTCCCAAGTAACAAGAGAAGCTCCACTGAGATACTGTCTCATCTTAGCTTGGGGCTGTGACACACACACCCCCATAAAGCCAAAACATTCATTTTATTAATGTGCGTACCATGGTATCCCTTGTATGGACCATCTAAATAATTTAGCTCCCTTCACCACACCACAAGTAAAGACCGTGCATGTGACTTCGTAACAAGTGATGTCCCGTTTCATGCCCAATGCATTTGTGGCCAAGCATCCTCTAGCCTCCACCAACAAAGAGGCAACATCATCAACCATAGAGCATTACCATCTCGCTTGTGCCCGTTATCGTCCTGCGACAAACCAAGGGATGTCACTTAGTATTAAGCGCTCCCTAGTGACCAGAAGAGTTCCACTAAAATAATACACCATCTGGACTTAGGATTGTGAAACACGCACACCCATAAAATCCATTTAATATAAAATCTATCAATTTTACAGATTTCAATTTACACAAAAAATTACAGTTCAATGCATGATCATCAATAACAGATTAGTTATGATGTAGTCCAAAAATACAACAGTTAATTTAATGAGAAATTACCATACACGTGGAAAATTCTCTAACAGGCATTCATGTACTATAATTCAATGCGAGGAAATGGATTTCCAGTACACATTCACAAGGTAAGCCTATGGAATAGTGGGAAGTCCCAACACCCCATTTTGACTAAACAATAGCATGATTGAGAGAAAATGAATACTTCACACGACTAAACAACGATATTATGACATAACAACAACATTTAATATACAAGACACCACAACACTTCAACATCAAAATGAATACTTCACACGGCACATCACAAAACTACAAAAGTTAACCTGATACTTCATGTTGCGTCCGACCACATCACAAACGACACAATTATCTCATCACTTTACATGGCACATAACCACATCACAAACTACACAATTAATCCCATCACTTCATGCAGCACATGACCACATTACAATTACACACAGTTCACAATTACAACATTACAACATTCATAATTTTCAATTCCAATGATGGTTATTCCAATATTAGTCTAAGAGATACTTACAATGCATAGATAGAATTTCTGGATGATCAAGGCATCTCGAGCTCTATTGTTGGCTATGGTCGTTTTCGTTAGTGAGTAATGTAGTGGTCCTTCTTATGGTCATGAGTGACTCAGGCAAAGAAAGAGACTGTGTGTGTGTGTGTGTTGTGGGAACAAAGAGACTAAGAGCATGAGGGAGAGATAGAGAGCATAAGAGAGTGGCGAAGAAGATGGGTGGGCAAAGGCCGAAGCGTGAAAAGGGAAGGAGAAAGTGCTATGGGTCAGAGAAAGAATGAGAGTGGCAGAGAGATGAGGACAGAGGGGGAAGGAAGAAAGTGAGAGGTGACATAGGGGGAGAAGTATGGCAGTGTGAGGTGGTGGGGATGGCCGATGGCGGTTAAGGTGTTGAACCCAAAATGGGTTTGGGTTTTGTACTTGTTAGAGAGTGAGAGAATGGTCGAGGGAGGGATAGAGATAGGCAGATAAGCTTACTCGTGTTAGACGACATGATAGTTGTTGGAACGGCATGGGTGGCGACATATCAAAACCACAAAGACAAAGAAAGATTGAGATACAAAGAGAAAAGGACAGTAACGATAGAGAGATGGAGATAAATCGAAGAGAGAGTGAGTCTGAGAGATGAGAGGACTTATCGATGGCGGTCGAGTAAGGCAGCACGACATGTAGGGAGCAACCGAGAGGAGAGTGGAACCGAGAGAGTGAGACACAGATGGGGGGAGAGAGGAAGAAACATAGAGGCACAAATGGGGAGAATGAGAGATAGAGGCGAGAGTAGGGGTAGTGAGAGACATTGCAGCTCAGAGACAGAAAAATAGATGGAGAAATAGGGAAGAGAGGAGTAGCCAACGAGAAAGAGAGACGAGAGACCGAGAGGGAGATTGAGAGAGAGTTATAGAGAGAGGTTGTGGGGGGTGTTTAGCGCACTGGAGGCGAATGAGAGAGAGGGAGGCATCGGGCAGTGGAAAAAGGAAGAAGGGCTTAGGGCAACCCTGAAAACCCACCGTTTGGTGCTTCCCATCTTTTTTCTATTGTGTGGGCTCGACTTTTTTCTAACATGGCTTGGATTTTACACACTAGCTTACAAATAGAATAACTTATTAAAATAAGTTGCTTAATTTGTCTTCATTTTCATATCTTTGTTAAAGAAATTTGATGTATTTTCCTTATTTCAGTTTTCCCTTGATGGTCTATCATATTTGCCCAAAATCTGTTGTAACCTATACCATTCACTATATTTTTCCTTACAAAAAATAAAGTTGTCATCAAGAAAACAAAATAAAAGCTTGATGTTAAATGTCCCCATGAGATCGGGACTCTTGTACCTTTATGGTTGAAGAAGAAATCAAAGAGCTGAGTATTGCTTCCACATGCATAATAAATAGAGACACTGCTACCCGGCCATTTGAGTTTACCGCTCAGATAGGCCGTTGACTTGACAGTGCCACGAGGCACTGCCATGTCATTTTAACAAAACAAAGAACGTGAAACTCTTTTTGTGCTTATTGTTACTAGTATTAAGTTGTTATAATGGCAAACATATGTAGAATGATTCACTAACTACAAACTATTATCAAATTCCTTAATAAACCGTCAAGATGTACCATTCAGTTCATTACCAAACAATAATGCTGCCAAAGTTTCGATCAATCTCCCTTGTTTCCAAAATCATAATTTCATTTACATTCTATTGTGCCAAAGAAATATTACAAACTACAGTTGATGGGCATTGTTTTACAATCATAGTTATTAATATAAAAACAGAATGAGAAATGGATTTGAAGTGACTATGCTTGACAAATGAGAAAAAAACGATTGTTACATTCTTTTTTTTTTTTTTTTTTCTTTTAATATGAACTCCTAGTGTCACGTGGTAGTGCCAGATTCAGCAGTCCATCTAAGTGATAAACTTAGATGGCCGAGCACGTAGCATTTTTCAATAAATAGATAGGAGAAAAGAAGATTCCCTTGTATTATACCCCTCATTGGTAGAACTTTTTCCATGATATTTATATAAATAGACACACAAAATCAATCTTAGAATCTAAAAGTGAGATTGATTCCATCAGTAAATGTACACTTTTCCTTCAATCTTATAATCATATCCATTCATTTTGTAATAGGCCAAGACTTCCAATGAAAAATTAGTTACTAGTTGTAAGCCAAATTCTTGCTTTATATACATACTTGCTTGCACTTCCCATTACTTATAACTAGGAAACTAAAATCAAAGAAACTAATTAAGTAAAGCAAAATCTTAATTTTTGTTTGGCAAAAGTCATTGCTGAATGTTTCAATAGGTAATTGGTTATAAACAAAGAGACTGACTGAAGACTGTGGTAATCCTACAACTGACAGAACTATGAATAATAAATTTTTATTGGTATATTTTGTATATAGATTAGAAAAATTCTTGATCTACTCATCATCCCCACACACCACAAACCATACTTAAAAAATGAATTAAAATAAATGTAGCGTATGGTGTGTAAAGATAATGAGTAGCAAATTAAAACTCATAGACTTATAGTAATATTACAAGATGCAAAAGAAATATCAACATGAAGATGGGTCACGACTATAGAAAATTATGAATTACAAATTATAAGTTTCTCTTCTCAATTTCCATTCAACATTATGCTCATGAAGAAGAGTAATTAGAGGGGGATTGCGACTAAGAAGAGACTACATACAAAAGCTATATAAATATATATATATATATGTTGTTCGTCTTAAGAAAAATACATATTTTGACTTTAGAAACCTTTTGGTCAAACTTTAAATTAAAAAGATCTACATTCTATTAAAAACTCAGGCTAAAGTTTTATTTTTGTAAGATAAAAACTTTGTGCATAATTTTATTATATTTGTTGGATGGACCCGTGAACGTTTCAGGGATCATTTTGAAATTTTGTGAACTATTTGTTTTTTTTTTTTTTTTTTTTTTTTTTTTTTTT
>QEOT01005801.1:4641-22453 GCA_003123785.1 Pterocarya stenoptera
ATTAACCACAAGAAGAAAATCCGATTAAAAATGATCTCATAAAGGAAAAACCCTAAACTTAAATCCCACATGCACACATATTAGTTATCCTATTTTGCATCTCAGATAAAGTCGCATCTTATTGGGGTTCACCTCTAATAGAACATTGCACAGTTAGTTTATTGACAAACACTTGCAAGTTGTAGGTACGTCTCCAATTATTACATAATAATTAGAAAAACGAGCTCACTCTGATGAGAAAGGAGCCGTTTGATCATAATTTGGAGCTACAACTCTCACTATAAAAAGTAATAAGCAAACCATCTATCGATCATGGCAAGGCATTCCTTAGGCTTGTACTCCGGTGCTGTGTGACCCGCGCCCTGCACAAACCAAATCGACAATATATATGCATAGTAGATTTTCTTGAATACGATATATTATAGGGAATTATATTGCGAAGCGTGGATAATTCTTGCCTTTATAGTTGTGAATGTCAAACTGTACTTTTCCTCTGTATAGATCGTGACGTATCTGAAGAAAACAAATTGAGATTTATCAGGCATGAGATGGTAGCAAATTATAAAAATGGAAAATCATACTGTCTAGAAAGGAGAAGGGTCACAAATTAAGGTGGTCATGGAAGTTCACCCTGCAATTTGGCCATCAACAAACCAAGGTCTCCAGTCATCCTTTATAGACAAGTCCAGTAATTCAATCCATTCTAATGTGCCCACATATGGAATTTCCATGTCGTGATCACCGCTACACGAAGAGAAGCTCTTCAGGTTAGGAAAGCTTAGAGAATTTTGAAACAGTCTTTTCCAAATATATATATATATAATGTGTGTATTTATATATTACTCTTTTTTTTAAGAGAACGGCATCCAATTTTATTGATTACCCTCATTTGTGGTAGAGAAAACCGTAATTATAACAAAACCGTGATCACCGTTACTAGAGTTAAACTGACACACCAAGGTAAGCCCAAGGCAGGGGAGGGAGGGCATAAGCTTGGCATGGCAATCACAGGATTTTATTACAGTAGTTCCTTGTTCGATCGATAAGTATGAGTAGCGAAATTCTCATAGAAGGTGCATACATAGATCTAGTACGTACGTAGTACCTGTAAACCAGAGCTCGAAGATCTTTCTTGGTGAGGTTTCGTTGGTAATCAAAACTAGTTAAGATATTGTGTGTATATGTTAGGGTATTACTGCATCTCTCCCAGTCTGTTATGGTTCCCTGAACAATCACAGACCGACTTAAACATACTTAGTGATCAAACCGTAATGAATTCAAATTCTCTCTCGATTATAATTACCATACGTACTACTATATACCTCTCGAACGTGGAGAGCCTTTTGCACCGATTTATCATTCGCCCAAATGAGGGAGTACACATAGTTATAGCACTGGAAATAATAA
This sequence comes from Pterocarya stenoptera, assembly GCA_003123785.1. Lineage (NCBI taxonomy): Eukaryota > Viridiplantae > Streptophyta > Magnoliopsida > Fagales > Juglandaceae > Pterocarya > Pterocarya stenoptera. The sequence continues at coordinate 6,049 of QEOT01005801.1, forward strand.
ATAGGCTGAATGATTATAAAAGAGTCATAATTTTGATAGAGCTAGCCTAGCACATCTCATCTCGAAGAGTTTAAATTTGTGTACATGTATGTGTGAGTGAGAGAGAGAGAGAGATACCCGACACCATGGTTCAAGAACTTGATCTGGTGTTGAATGGAGTATATCTATGAAATTATCATCGAGATGAGGGCTCAAACTCCAGAGTTTATTCGGCTTTGGAGGCTGTGAATAAGCGCAATTTGGTTCCAAGATTTGGGCAATATATATATTGGCTATGCACTACAAATTCCATATATAGCTAAATTAATATTCATTGCCCGATCAAACTAATTGACAACATGACTTGTGTAATCCAGAATTAATATTAATTAATCCTACTCACCTCATTGATCTCTCGAAGATCTTCTACACATTGTGTATTGTTTGGATCCGGATTTATATAGCTTCCTTGGCAGTTTCTTTTAGTTGACTATAAGCACATATATAGATAATAAATTACATAGTTTTAGCACGAGATATTTTTCTTTGTATGCAAAAATGAAATGAAATTTCAAGAGAGTATCGGTACTTCTATACATTGTATATAATATTGGAATAGAATTATATAGAATCTTAATAACAAGTATAGTACTCCTTCGAGTAGAAAAATATTTCTAAAAGCATTCATTAGCTAACTAATTAAGATCGATCAGGACTTCACCTGATAAAGTCTATCGGATATAAGTGCTGTTCGATGAGCGAATTTTAGTCTTGCATTAGTGTCCCAAATCTCATGTGTTAGTGGGTTACCAATCACAAAACCCTGTGTCGAATTTTCCAAACTATAAGTGATCTATCGGGTATAAGACATTTATAATAATGAATACGATTGAGTTAAATGCAATTCAAATGACTGTATATGTGTGTATATATATATATATAGTGCTATAAGTACATACTTTGAGATTCAATGGTGGCGAATGTCCAATCTCGTTACCTACAACATGCACATGAAGACGAGTAATCATGCCTCAGCAACTAACATAAAAAGAGCGATCATCTGAATAAAGATCTGTTTTTGTTATTTATTATACATCGGAGATGAATTCTTTCTCCAAATAATGACGAAAATGAAAGAGGAAATTAGTATCATGATCATGCTACCATATTTTTCTTAGAGTGAACTTGAGAAATTAATTTACCATTTAAAACTTCTTGAACGATGATCGGGACGGTTTTCCCAGAATAAGAATCGCCGGCAATATAGAGCGGATTGAAGAGAAACCTGGGATGAGCCATGAGCCACTGCATGCAGCAATATGATATATAATAAATACAAATTAATTAGTCGTCTCAAGTAACGTCCAAGTATATATGCATGAGTAGTACTTATCCTAAAATATTACAAGCTACGTACTGCTGCTGATCATCATGGGTAGATTACATTTACGGTGATCGTTGAGATCCTCTTAATTTTCTTCCAAATGCATGAATATATATACCTTGAGATTAAACCCCGGCCCTTTTGTAAATTAATCCGAGTCTGCTCACCTTTCTTAGAAATTCATAGGTTTGTGCTGTTGACGATGTATCGTTGCTGTTGTATGCTTTCAAAGTTGTTGCATATGAGAATCCAGTACCGACCGGTGCATCCAAAAATATTATGTTCGCAATCTAAAAGTTCGACCCAAATTACTTCAATCATAAAATGTTACTTGCTAGCTGATTACACATCAAATAATATAGGGTTAATTACACTTTGTCCTCTCTAACTTTCACTCCATTCACAATGTGCTTCTGAAATTACTAATTTCACTTTGATGCAATTAGTAGTTTCAAGGGCAAATTGTGAATTGAGTAAAAATTTAAGGAGACAAAGTGTAATTAACTCAATAACATATCTTACTTTTGTCCACGAGTACGGGTTCAATTCCAATGTTGGTTTGTTCCCACTAGAGTTTGCATAGTCGAAAGTAAAAGGACCTAAACACACACGAATGCCAAATCATAGAGCCAATGAATCAGCAAAAATTAGTAGTCCACAACACACTTTGATTAGGGTCTACTCAAGTTTATGTTTGAATTTGTCAAGAGTTTGATGGCCTGATGACATATAATCCGATTCTCCAAATGAAAAATCTGGATTAGAACCCCCCACTTCCCTAATGGAAAAAAAAAATATGTATGAATTTAAGACTCTGCGAAATAGATAGACACAACAAGTAGATTTTGCAATAATATATGTATTGTAAAGTTTACTTGCATGTCTATCTCTCTTTCTATTTAAGATTTTTAAGTACTAATAAAAAGGTAAGCGGATAAATTTCCAGCACAACAAACAGCAAATAATAACTAATGTTAAATCTAAAAATAATCACATATTATTCAAAATAAAACAGCCTCCATGTGGTTGATGCACGGACAAATACACCGCAGAAAAAATGGAACAAACCATTAATCTTTGGATCATGCTAGACTGCCGCCAGCAACGACAGCTGGCGTGCGGCCTACACAAATTTGCTTTTCTATTTTTTATTTTTATATATATTTTAACATATTTCAATATTTTTAAAAAATAAAAAAATACATCAATAGTTCAATACACTAAAAATTATTTTTGTAATAAAAATAAATAAATATATAAACAATTAGAACAAAGTATAAAATGAGAGAAGAAACTAACATTTTTCTTAATCTTTTTAATATTTTATCCTACCCCTCATAACTTTGGCTGCAACAACCATGCTCTCACGTGTTGGCCTCGTGATTTCAAGAAAAAAAGAGAAAGAAGAAGCTAACATTGGAACCGGCTTTACTCTTAAATATGTAAAATGATAGAGTTCTCCAATTACCTATTTATTATTATTTTTTATTTGATTTTTATTTAATTTTTATTTTACTTAAGGAAGGGACTATTAGTAAAATTATATATTTTTAAATTTTTTTTCTTAATGATTAAGAATGCTAAAAAAAATACTTAAAAGAAAATAATAAAAAAATAAATACACTATAAATAATAATAGATAGTAAATGAGTAGAAACCTATCACTAACCCTTAAATAGGGGAGCTACTGCTATCATTTAAATTTTTTTTTTTAATTTAATGATTAAATTTTTTTTAATAATATTGTGATTTAAAAAAAATATTTAAAACTACTAAAAAATATTTATATGAAAAAGTTGAAAAAAAATAAAAAAATCTTAAGCCTAACGGTAGCGGTGGCGCCTTGAATATTTTTCGTTTTCCCCTTTCTATGTAATGTACCCGATTTATCCCTTCCAAGTGGGTGGGGCCGGGGCGCACCAAATTCGTGCAAAGAAATTCTTCCAGGCATTATGCTAGTTTGCGAAACACATTCTAAAGAAAGGTGGACCCGGCCAAGAAACCGAAAATTATTATTAAGCTGATCAGGAAGAGTTTTTCAGCCATCCATGATTTGTAAAAATTAAATTACAGAGAGAGACAGAGATGGGTACAAGGGAGAAATATATGATACCAATTTCAAATAAAATGGCTGAGAGACCGGAACAACCAGGACCACCGGTGAGCCAAAGCACAAGAGGGTCATCCTTGGGATTCCTTTCAGACTCGATGAAGTAATAAAACAGCTGCACCTCGTCTAACTCTCCAACGCCAATGTACCTTCGTCTCATGTAAAACCAGAACCATGCATATAATTAAACTGATCTATATATCTATATCTATATATATATATATATATATGAAATGCAATAATGCAACATGTGTACACACTGACCCAGTTTCGAGTTTGAAGGGAAGCTTGCCAGGGAAACCAGGAAGAGTGTCGATGATGGACTGCGACTCAACCGAGTTGGAGATGAGGAGCAATACATGAAAAAGTACTACTACAGACAACCACATTGTGAGATTACTACTGCTGCTATAACGTCTGGAATATATAGATTTGAGAGGTGGTATTGAAGGTGCCCTGCAGTCTGCACATAACCAGCTTTCACAGCTCGCTAATAAATCTACTCATGTGCTGCCATCGTGATCCCCGGCCCCCATATATATATAAATATATATTTATATATATATATATATCTACTAGGCTGCCTTTCTAACTTAGTTGGTACTGTTCATCGAAGGTACCGACGATATCATCTAATGGCATTAATTTGAATTTGTACGTGTAGCTCGTGGAAAATGATGTAGGAAGAGAAGTTGACTGCGTCTTGACAGGTAGGTTTAAAAACTGGTAGCTACGGAGCTACCTTCCTAGCTAGTTCGTATACACCCAGTTACCAGCGACCAAGGTAGTAATCTTCCTCTCGGAAAAGATGAAGATAATACTTTTCTTCTTTAAAAGAGAAAGCGTTTAGTTCTATTTTTATAAAATGCTCTTTTCTATTAAGAGAGAGTTTATTAAAATTTAAGACAATATTCATCACAAAAAAATTTGTGTATTGAGGTGCTTCAGAGCAGATGCATTAGTTTGACTTGTAGTCTGAATTTTTTTCTGTATTATTAAGTCACAGCTGTAACTTCGATTTATTGAATGACATGAAGTCTATTTCCATAAAAAAAAAAAAATAGAAAAGCATGGTCAATGTGTTAATTACTATTTTAACGTGAATTTTCTATTATTCACAATAAATAATAATAACAGTTAAAAAATATACATATTTCCTTTACAGTTTGATAAAGAATCTGATCTGATTATGAGAAAAGGATCATCCTAATAACTTTACCTTCGAGTGTCTCTCGATGGTGAGAGGCACAATAATATTGTAGGTAAGAACACTTAATCCCTCAGTATTATTTATAGACTTCTGACCATCAAGAAATCTAAGACTTTGTGTTTGATTGTAATTAGAGATATAAAGTTAATCTTATCTTTTATGGGTTTTCTTATCCCATTATAACTTATCTATTAACTGATAGAGTTTAGAGATAGGTTTTGAGCTACTCCAAACTCTATCAAGATAGGTATGTGGGATATAGAGTTTAAATAAAACTCTTACATTCTTCCACTTGGCTCATACGCCCATAAAATAATATTTTCCGTTTATGGGTTTATTACAAGAAATAAACCATATTGCTCAAATTCATTTCCAAAAACCTTTCATAACTCAGAATATATTACATGAGTTCCGTAATATCAATGTCAAATTAGCTACCAATGCGAGTTATGACGGTCCTCTATTATATGGTCAACAAATTTCATTCCATGTACCACAACATTAGTAATTTAATTCAATATGATCTTTAGTTAGAAAAATTAAGGCTAATATTGTAACGCATTGGGTTTCAATTTATGTCTATTATAGACATTATCTTGTCATGATTCAACTACACTATTTAATGTACATATAAAGTGAAAAAACAAGAAAACATAAACAACCATAAGAGATATATTTCAATGTCCAGTAACAAAATACTCAGCATATCAATAATCTCTTTAACATTTTCACATTATGGGTATAAGCCTATGACCCATCTTTTCAACATGTCCCTTAAAATATAATCTTAACACACTATTGTCATGAACATATTTGTTTTTACACTTTCTCCTTAACAGTTAGGTATTTAAATTTTCATTAAATACTTATTATTCGGAGAAAAATATTCTGAATAATTATTGCAATACTTTCTTAGCGGCTTGGCTATAAGTCGACAATTCTAAATCTTAAGATAAATTTTTCCATTCAGATATCATACATTGTGGCTTCAAAGCATACCACAGACTCGGTCCCTATTGCATATGAAGCAGTAAGAAATTTTCCTTATACTTTTTTATAAACTAACTCTACTAGATAGCAAAATACATAACCATAACTGTATTTTCCATCATTAGAGTAATCACACATAGGGTTAGAATATCTAGTTATCTTAAGAGTATCAATTCTTCTTAAAGAAACAATATAGTTTTTAATTTCTTGCAAATAACCTTGCACTCTTTTTACAGTCTTTGGGTCAAACATTCTTAGGTTACTTTGGCAACAACCAAGAAGGTCAACTGAAAAATTGATATTCAACCTTATACAAGTTTGTGCAATCAACAGATTTATTATAACAATCATATACAGAATATCCTTAACAACCTAATCACTTCGAGGACATTGTAAAATACTGAGCATGTCACATTTTATTTTTAAAGCATCTATTGAACAACAATTCTTCATGTAAAATCTTCCAAAACTATATGCAATTATACTGAGATAATCCTAACAGTTATCATCTTGGTATTAAAATTCAATCCAAATTACGAATGATATCTCATTCATGAATATCATTTTTAAAGTTCTTTAGAGACATAACTTTAATGCCATACTACAAACCATAATTCATACTTGCCAAAATTTATATACATGCATGACCATAAATACAAATATACTCCAACTGACTTATATACATTAACAATATTTTTCTTAATTCTAAAACAGTATTGGTATTATCAAATTTCAGATATCAATTTTTCAAAAAGCCTGTTACCTTTTCTAAATAATCATTTTATTCGTTTATTGTAGACTTCAGACTTTCACTCTACAATTGTTTTCACATCTATTTGATGTAACTTTAGACCATAATGAGTTACTAATGTCATAGTCATCCTTAATGAGTTCTTTCAGGTTTAATAGAAAATTTCTCTGATCAATGCTCATTTCTAAGTGAAATCCTTAATTGTAAGTCTAACTTTATATCGTTCAACATTGCCTTTAAGTCAGGGTTTTTCTCCAACACCTATTTATATTCGACTTTTTATACATGTTAGACAATTTAGATGAAATTACAAACTTTACATTGATTCATGGATTTTAATCACTCTTTTATGCATCAGTTTTTTTTTTTTTTATTTATTTATAAAATCACTTATTTCTATAATTTGTGAAAACATATAGGAACGTTCATTTATTTCTATGTCAAATTTAAAATTTAAAAGTACTCCACGTAACCAAAAATGAAATTAAAAAGATCACATGAGGTTACATGTTCTGATGTCTCCATGGCCAATTCTTTAGTCGTGTTTCTCTGATGAGGTAGATGATCATTTGTTTGTTGTCCCATGTTATCATTAAGGTAATCATAAAATGAACAATACCCATTTTTGAAGTACAAGAACGCACTTAACAACAATTGCATTTCTAGTTTCTATACTCCCCCTAATTTTGCCAACCACAAGGAATTTGGCATTTGATCTTCAAAATTCAAACTAAGAATAGACACAATACAACCTAAATCATTTGGACCTCCCTGAGTAATCAATAATGTACACATTAACTCTTATATGATTCAACTTTTTGATGGAACTCCACATATTTGATGTTGAGTACTGCTGAAAAACATAAACAAGCATTTGAACAATATGTTTTTGTGGATGAACAATTTGTGAACCCCACTAGTGATGATTGGAAAAATGCACGGATTTTTGTAGAGTTGTTGAAAATTTTTTATGATGTTACATTGAGCATTTCTGGTTCCTTGTATGTGACAACAAATGTATATTTTGAGCAACTTTGCACAATTGAAGATACATTAAATGATATGTGCTTGAGTAGTGATATTATCACTAGTACTATGGGCTTAAATATGAGAAGTAAGTATGACAAGTATTGGGGTAGCACAAATAGGTTCAATTTGATGATATATGTTGCTTTTGTGCTTGATCCATGATACAAAATGATGGCAATTAAGTTTTGGTTGCAAAAGTGCAAAGGGTATGAGTTGGCGGATAAGATAGAAGACAAGGTTAAACTCCTTTTAAGCTGCTTGATTGAGCAGTATAACACATTTCGTGTGGCTAGTGGAGGGAGTTCTAATGTGGCTCAAGGGAGGCCAAACACTATTAGTGGGGGGAGTTCTAATGAGCCGACACCGCCTCCAACTAAATTTAAGATCATGTTTACCAAATTCCTTGAGGAGCGGGGTGCTATGGAGTTTAGATCGGAGCTAGAGAGATATTTGTCTGAGACGTGTGTAAATGTCTCTCTTGGTTTTGATATCTTAGATTGGTGGAGAGTTAATGCCACCAATTATCCTGTCCTTGCTGTTGTAGCACGTGATGTGTTAACCACCCCCATTTCCACTGTCGCCTTAGAGTCTGCGTTCAGTACTGGAGGACGCATATTGGATCCTTTTAGGAGTTTATTGTCTCCAGAAACTGTCGAAGCCCTCATTTGCACCCAAAATTTGTTAAGGACCAAACCTATCGACATTCAGGAGTTGGAAGAATATGTACAGTCGATGGACCTTGAAGGTAAGTTTGAAACTTGAAATATATTTTTAATATCTATCTATCTCGGTTTATTATCTATCTAACTCATTTTTAATATTTTTTTAGATGATCATCTAGCTTCCTATTCAACAGAGGCTGCTGTGAGTCTCTCTTCACATTCATGCTGAAAAAAATCCGTAGTAAGTGTTTTCTTCTTGCATAATCTAGAGGCTACAACTATCATCCACCTATTGCTCTTAACAATCCTTGTATTGTTAGTAACAGCTTCTAAATTTACACTTCATTCTGCATTCCATCTAATACGTCTAAAATTTGCAATCCTTTAGTACCATCAACAGGCACTGGTTGAACTATCTATATTGACAACGGTAATTATTTCCTCCTTTAATGAGATGTTTCTTAAGGTAGTGATGTTGATGGTGAAGCTTCCGTATTACTTGTCAAAAGAAAATTACTGTTGAAATGTGTGCATTTATGCTTGCCTTTTGCAGTTGAATAAGAAGTATGATCCTGAGGATAAGCATCATATTGTTTGTATTTTTTATTACTTTGTATATCAATGACATTTGTGCATTTGCTTTGAACTGCTTGACACCAATCTGTAAGTTACAAGGACCACTACATCTTATCATCTATTTAACTAGATATATACAATTTTTTTTTTAAAATTTTGTGTCGATCATGGTTATGAAATGCTTTTTTTTTTACCCAGGTATAAGCTTATAAAAATAAATCACTTTAGGGGATTGTCTTTGAGCATTGTCCAAATGTTTTCTAAACAGGTATTACATTTATTGCATGGGATTGGATATTGTGGTATAATGTATCATCTTTGGGTAAATTCCTTGATCTATTTACATCTTGCTCTTTGGTTTTCCTTTTTTTGAATATAGATTTTATGTGGACTGGCTCTGTTAAAAGATGCAAGGATCATTCATTGTGATCTGAAGCCAGAAAACATCCTTTTGTGCACGAGGTGAGTTACTTTTGACCATGGTTTAGGATTACAATTGTGAAATGGATATATATATTTTCTTGAAATGGGTTTTTTCTGTCTTGTGAACAATAGTGTGAAGCCAGTAGAAATTAAAATTATCGACTTTGGATCAGCATGCATGGAAGATCGCACCGTTTACTCCGACATTCACGTTTGCAGTTATGCTAACTCCCAGGCTTTTTTTTTTTTCTTCATAATTTCATGTGGTGGATGATCTCATAATTGCATATTTTTTTTGCATCCATTCTGCAGAGTCGTTACTACAGATCTCCTGAAGTTCTTCTTGGGTATCATTATCCTTCTCAATGAAGTGATTGCTCCACATGTCAGCATAGTTCTGTCTCGGTTAATTTCAATTTCTGAAATATTTCTTTTGGCTTTACCTCCCTATTTGCTTTTTTCTTGGCCCACAACTTTGTTAAAGTTCTCCCATCAAGCCTGTGACAGCCACTTTTACTTGAGGGCATCCGAAGCTAATGGAATTGGTAAGTAGATTTGCAATCAACCTGAAGATTATGATTTTGAAGATGCAGTATCACATTAACTTGATACTATCTTGTTAAATAAACTCTTAATGCAGCTCCAAGGTCAGAAGAAAGTAATGGGGGGCAAAGGATCAAGCCCATCTAGACTTGGTTTTCGTAACTTTAGCAATGGATGATGATATTTGGCTTGAAAGTGATATAATACCAAAATAGAGAAATGTTGCATAGTTGAAGCTTTTTAAAAAGTAAATGGCTTGCTGATCCATGGCTCTTCTGTTTGTTTTGGGGTTGCTCTTCATCAAATATGTATAATGCAGTATTGATATATTTTTTTTCAATTCAGATGTTTCTGTTACTATTCTTTCGGGAGCTATCTTTTCTCCTTGCTTTTTGGAAGCAACTGACATATCTTAGTTTTCAATATGGTAGTGATATACAAAATCTTTGAAGTCTTAAAAAAAAAAAAAAAAAAAAGGGTTCAACCTGGAATCCAGATTTGACCCGGGGTCAACCTGGTCCGGGTTTTGGCCCTGGTTTGAAACCCGGGTTCCGGTCTGGGTATACCCGGGTTTCCGGGTTGGAACCCGGATGAACAGTGCTAATTGTGCCCTGCATTATGCACATAACCAGCTTTCCCTCACTAGCTAATAATCTAGCTAGTGTGCTATGTACCATCATCCCCGGCCCCAATATATGTCCATGGATAATGATAGGCTTAATTACTACTTTTATATCATTAATTTATTATTTATTTTATTTTATTTTTAATTAATTAATTAATTATACTTAATGGTTAATGAAATGACTATTAGTGAAGTTATATATTTTTTTAATTTTTTTTTTCAATGGTTAAGGATGTTAGAATAATACTTAAAAGAAAATAATAAAAAAAATAAAATTTTTAAATGTACTATAAAATAATAAATAGATAATAGAAAGATAATAAACCTATCATGATACTGATCATCGAAGGGATATCATTAAATGGCATATGATCAATTTCTGTAGCTCATGGGAAATGTAGGAAGAGAAGGTGACTGTCTTGAGTCTTGACGGGTAGGTTTAAGTACTGGTAGTTTGCTCGCTAGGTTCATTTATACCATGCAAGTTATTATACCTACTACATTCGTATATAACACCACACTTTTAAAATGTGCATGCATCATTGCATTGGCTTGATTGTATGCAACTTTACGTTTTATGATCGAGTGAACAAGGATTGCAACAACAATACTAATAATCTAGCTAGTGTGCTATGTAGTATGTATCATCATCCCCGGCCCCAATATATGTCCATGAATAATGATAGACTTGCTAATCTCCTATCATTCATTTACTATTTATTTTATTTATTTTCATTTTTAAAATCTTTTTTACTTAAAAGTTAATTAAGGAAGTGACAAGTTGTACATTTTTTTTTTAATTTTTTCATGTTAGAATAATACTTAAAAGAAAATAATAAAAAAATAAAAATTTTAAATACACTATAAAATAATAAATGGATAATAGAAATATAGTAAGCGTATCATGATACTGATCATGGAAGGGATATCATTTAATGGCATATGATCAAATTCTGTAGCTCATAGGAAATGTAGGAAGAGAAGGTGACTGTCTTGACGGGTAGGTTTAAGTACTGGTAGTCTACTACACCAAGTTATTATACCAAATACACTCGTATATATAACCACACCTTTAAAATGTGTGCTGTAATTAAACACCAGCTTGAGAGTTGAGAATGGGATTTTTTTATTCTTCAGTATTAAATTTAGGTGGTCCCATATTAATTAGACTACGTACAAAGCAATTAATCTCTTGGGCTACTTTTTTTCAAATGTCTATTTTTGGAGGTCTGAGGTTCTATTGACACAATAAATGATATAGTATCGATTGTGGATTGTCTCCAATTAAGTTTATTCATATAATTATGTGGCCCATTTATTTTGTTATATAAATTAAATACAAAAATTAATCTTACGCATTATATATATATAGAGAAATGCTGCGGAGCAGTCTGGCTGTTAAGCTGAGAATAACAGCCCTCTAATCACATGGTGACATGTAGACAAAAACACATTAAACTATTTTAGACTTTACCACACAGAATCACAAGCAATTCTTTTTACATAAACGGGTTTCAACTTTTACATTTCTTTTCATCTTCGTGCACTTCTAGCCCGCCTCCTTGTTGAGCCACCAAGCCCGCCGCCCACCAACCAAGACTTGAGCACCACCGTCGGCCACCGACCAAGGTTCCACCACCACCTTCTAATTCGAGGGTTATGTCTTCTTCGGTGGTTGCATCTTCTTCGGCGCACCTGTAGCTTATCACAGTGCAACTGTATACTCCCTAATCTAACCTCCATTTCTCTGCCCAACATCTGATTTCTGCTACATCGAACCTCTCTACCTCCAAACCAAATTTTAACCCCTATTTCACTACTCAATTGTAACACCACAAAGCCGGCATGAGTTTCAAAAACAAATAGGCATCCACATTGTAAACCCTAAGCTAAATTTATCCCCGAATCCGAGAAAGGAAAAGAAAATGGGAATGCAAGTAACTAGGATAACGCAATTAGGAGGTAGTGAAAGATCGAGAAAAATAATAAAACCTTAACAGAGCAAGAACACGACCGGAGAAAAGGAGGGATAAAATCGAACAGCTTTTATCACCCGTACGTACATGAGATCTTTTATTCGTTGCATATATAATCAACAGAAATAGTGTTTGATTTTCTAGCAAAGGATCGGAATACTTGCATTAATGCCTACCTATGACTATCACCCGGCACCTTACAATTACATGTCAATTCGTTGCATGCCTAAATTTAATTGCAATTTGCAACTAATCTAATTAAGGTTTCTTTAGGCTTACCACCTATATGCCATGGCAAAACTTTCTTTAGGCTTGTACTCTGGAGCTGTATGACCCCCTCCCTACATTTACAATATATAAAAATAGTTAAAAATTTACATCTGGTTCATGAATGACATACAGAAAAAAAGAAAAAAAAAATAATTCAGATCATCAGGGTGTTTTGCATACCTTAACCGTAGCATAAGTCATATGGTAATTATTCTTGGTGAAGCTCATTGTGTACCTGCCATGATTTAAAAAAAAAAAAAAAAAAAAGGTTCTTCAGGCCAGTGAGATCATCCTAGCTAGCTAGAATTTCATACAGGCAAGAAAATTGATTAAAATTTGACAATACAGGCTAGAGATCATGCATGACTTCAATTTGAAAACTTAATGATCAAGGTACCAACCCGGCAACTTGACCCTCCACAAACCACGGCTCCCAACCACTTTCGAGGGTCATATTGAGAGTTTTTATCCATTGTAGGGTGCCAATATATGAAACAGACAGGTCTTGGTCTCCACTGTGAGACGGAGGGCGGGGGAGGGGAATCATTAGAATATTAATTAATCGAGTTAAAAAATGCACCGTATTAACAAATATGATTGAAGATAACAAAATTTAGGATGAAGCTAGAGCAGCACGTAGTATTATTCATTTGATATATTTTCACCGAGCACTGAAATATATCGGAAAAAAGAGAGAGAATATGTAGTGATCATGTGCTCTCACTTGTAAATCAGAGATCGGTAACCTGTCTGCTCTGTGCAATTACGATGGTAATCAACGGTACTTATAACATTAAATGTGTAGGACATGGTCCTATTACATCTCACCCAGTTCTTGATGGTTCCCTGAGATTCATCATAGCAGAATTAGGCATTAATAACAGTAGTGACAGTAGTCTATATATATGGTGTACATATATAATACGTACGTACCTTCCGTATGTGAAGCGCATTTTGTACAATTTCATCATTAGCCCAAATGTAAGAAAGCACGCAAGTATAACTCTGTAAGTAAACGAAGAATTAAGCTATATAGTTTACAATATCATGATGATCAATTGGTACCATAAATATTAATATCAGTTTATGCATATAGAGTACGATCGAGAAAGCTGCAGGGGGAAGAAAACCAGATGATTAGGTTACCCGGCACCATAATGCAGGGGGTGGTTTAGACCATGAAAGGAGCTGTAAAACATTCCTCTGATTTTCTTCCATAATTGCTTGATGCGGCCATTCTATTCCATTTGATTTTGGAGAGATTAGAGCGCAATTAGGTTCCAAAATATATGGAACATTAATATTGGCGATGCAATACAGATCATTATACGCCAACTCAGTTAGTCATTCTGAATTAATGCTCATAAAAGTACTGAAACCGAATTTTATTTTCTGTCTTCAAATATGGTAAAAAAAAGAACAACTCCAATGAATAATAATTTTCTCACATCCTCGAATGCTGCAAGATCTTTGACACATTGTACATTTTCTGGATCTACAACCACATACTCGCCCTGATAGCTTTCTTTCAATGACTGGAAATTTAGAAGGGGAAAAAACAACACTAATGAGAGTGACAGATCAAAACATGATATATTGTCGTGAATGTAGGATATAGTGCACATAATATAAACATAAACACAGGACATAAGTGCTGAAGCTAGGCATTCAATGCAAGTTTGAGAGATTTACTGCATAGAGTTCATCAGATATAAGTGACACACGATAAGCATATTCGATTTCTGCATTGGCATCACCACGACGATTTGTTACTGGGTTGCCAAGTAGGTATCCCTATTTTCAGAACTAACAAATTGCTCTTCAATAGCCTTTATGTAGTCCTTGACTTTATCACACTTTGGGATTGAACTTCTAATGCTCTTACTCACATGTGACCTGATGAGTATTACACTTAATTGGTTAGACCGCTCCCACCTTTTATAGGTATTTTTATCTACCAATGAACTTAATTCAGTGGGTATAGGTGGTTCATTCACACGAAGTGCCAAGTCAAAGTCCAAGTCCAAGTCCATACACCTTAATGTTAAAAGAATTTTTTCTTTCCAATCCAAAAAATTATCCCTATTTAGAATTGGAATATTAGAAGATTCACTTTTTAAAAAAGAAGTCATAGTAGTTGCAATAACATAATCAAGAACATATAATATATCAATGCTTTGAATCAAACAATAACTATAGTTTGAATTGACCAATGTCTAATTCAAAAAACAAATCTAAATCTCCCTGTGGGTAAAGATTGCAATATGCATAAGATCTGCTTGTATTTTTCTTTATAATAAGACTAGTGTTTTACAAATATTTAAGAAAGAGAGCACCCATGGGTATAGGAAATCTCCTTTACCTAATATCCTTTTCACTATCTAATTCCAATCAAATCATCATTTTTTTTAATAATTAGCTCCCTATAGGGCCAAGTAATTACTATAATGATTTAATTGTAATATAAAATGCCATTATAACAACATAAAATCAAATATATTAAAATATTCTTGTATCTTGAGATGTTGTGGCTTAGCTTAATGCACAATAATATTTATACTTTAATATGTCAATTTTTTTAATAAATTCACCATAACATACTGATTCACTATGATGTATTCAATTATGATGATATTACATCAACTAATAATCAAACATTAAGATGATTCAAAATATATTACTAGTTTCTGTACACAAATCTAATTATGAGTCTTTGATTTGTGTAAAGTAACCAAACAAATTAATAACCATAATTTTGCTGACCTAATGGTTAGACACACACAAACACACATTAATACAATTAAATAGGACGTTTTATGCATTGTCCTTTTCACCAAATGTTTTATTATTTTATACAAACGAAAATAACTTTTTCGCTAACTGAGACTCAACCATCCAGTGGTCAAGCTTCCATACGTGTCATTTGGTTTGAGGGATTCAATTGAATCAAATCCCTACCCCACAAGACTGCAAGATATAAGCCACATAAATTTCTATCTTTTCAAATAGAGCATTGCTATGCATCATCCTACACACTATACACTAATGTGTTTTTTATTTTTTATTTTAATTTTTTTTATTTTACTCTTTTTGAAACATTTATATTTTTTTATTCATCATTCATAGAATACATATTTAATAAGAGAAACAAATAAAAATAAATAAAAAAAATTATGGTATGTGGTGTGTAGGATGATCAAAGATTAATTCTTTCAAATAAAAGCCGCTGCAAATTCCTTGAGAGACGTGATTGATTTGAAAAAGGCACTGTTTCATTTCATGCCAATTAATTAAAGAAAAACGCTAAAAACAACTGGTTGGGAGAATCGCTGGGTAAACTTTGCCCATGTGGCATAGAAGAAACGGTGTCGTTTATATCACTATATATGCACCGAATTTTCTCTCCTTCCAGCCCACTCTACCCTTAGACTCACCACCTCCTTTTCATCTTCTTCTTCATTTTTGTCATCTTCCTCCCTTCGTCTTCCCACAGATCCACACGAACTTCTTTGTTCTATTTCTTTAGCATCCTTCAAGCCTTTCTCCCAAAGTCCTTCATCTTTACAGCTTCGTCTTCATATCTTTTTCTTCTTCTTCTAACTGGGATCCAGAGCCATGGAGCCATAAAATCTTTGCTACTTGCCCAAAAAATTTGCTTTTTTTTTAAAAACAAAAAATGACAGAAGTAGATGGAAGTCAAATGCATGCATGGAGGTCATAGAAGCACAAACCCAATAATAGCTAGAACCCTAGTCACAAAAATCCTCAAGAATATCCAACTAAAGAAGTTCTACGAAGTCAAACTCTATTTAAAATGTCATGGACTAATCCAACCCCATCACAACAATACCCAAATGCCCATATTAGTGAAAAAAAA
>QEOT01005801.1:27987-90771 GCA_003123785.1 Pterocarya stenoptera
GAGGCATGCCTCCAATGCAACAAACTCAAATGGAAGAACTGCTGATCCATCTTGATTCTCAATGTCACGCTTCCCCTCCACCTTACTCTACTCATCTCGATTCTCAGACACCCTTGACTGCGGTATATCTAGTTCATACAAATTCTTCCCGTTTGAACCATCACCATTGCCCTCCTGTAAAAGCAACACAATAAATAACAAAAGCTACAAAAAGAAACAATAAACCAGCACAAAGAAAAGAAAAGGAGGTCTGGTCTCCTCAAGTACTGTCTAAAAGCCATATTAGTCTGGTAATGAACTTGAATCATAGGTTGAACTGAGGACCTTCCTAAGTTCATAACTAGTGGTAAAAAAACAATGATATATGTTATTATAATCTTTAAATAGTAAGGACAAAATAAACAGAAAATGATTTGAACTTAAGATGAAACTCGAACATTTTTATTTTATTTTATTTTTTTTAATAAGTAGGATGAAACTCAAACACGTGGCTAGCTAATAGAAAGAGGATATAGCGCAATAGCCACGAATTAAACCATATGTGGCCGGCAAAACAAAACATGTAGCACACGTGTCATACATGATTGATGGCATGGACGAAATGATGGTATTAAGGAGAGACAAACTGACAAAGTATATCTAAACTAAATAACGAAAACGAAACTGGAAACCTTATGAAATCATTGACTAGGATAGGATAAGATCCTATTCCAAGGAAGGGTTGAAGACAACCAACCTGATGTGTAGATGCGTGGTGGTGACTCAGAAGACACCTCTGGAGCTCCTCAATAAAGGGAGTCACAGATGGGTCTCGTAAATTCAGCGAAAGAACCTCATGGGCAGTAATTATGGCTTTTACATGCTCCAGATTGATCACGATCGCCCTCTCACGGCCTAGAATGGTTGATGGGTAGGAGAGAATTGGGTCGAGGATCCGGAGGTCTCGGGCGGGGAGACCCGTGCGGCGCATCATGGCATGCATCCCGGCTTCCACCACATGTGCCTTGCCCAATGTATCCACCACCATCCAGGCCCAAATCCCGGTTCCCTTTTTTCTTAGCCACGTGGAGGCGGTCAGTACCTGCTCTGGGCTGTCTTCTGGTTGCCCAATGTCGTTGGAAAGATCACAACCACTCGAGGTTACTGTTGTGCAAAACTTGAACTAATTCACAGCTTGAGTTTTGCTCGACCCTGCTGTCGAGTCCATCTCGAGCGAACTCGTAATTAGAGTTTCGCTCTAGCGCTAAGTAGAGTGACAGTCGAGAGAACTCATTGTTTATCAATTTTTTAATTCCAAAATAAGTCTCTACTCAAACAATTAATAATTATGCAAATTAAAGAGTAAAGTCTAAGTTAATAAATAGTAACTATTAGTATCATAAATATAATTATAGTAAAATATATTTTTTAATAAGTTAGTTACATAATCCACATTAATAATTTACTTAGTTTTACTTTAATAATTTAAATAATTTTTTTAAAATAATTTATTTAAAAAAAAAAGATGAAAAATAATAAAATAATGAGGCTAGACCAAACGGACTGATAGCTATCGGTCAAATTCGGTCCCTATGGTGTTTGGTTCGGAGAAAATGATGGATTGAAAATCACCAGACCGATTTACAATCCTAAATGGGATAATTGGACATTTCCAAAGTCACCATTTATGTCTTAGAATTATGCTTTGAACAATAATTAAATATGCCTGAATATGAATAATCCTTTTTCTTTTTTTTTTCAAAAGAAGAGAAAGATACTCAATTTTATTGATAACCCCCTTAAAGAATTCCTTATCCAAAAAACCATTAGTGTTACAACCAAAATCAAGCGCCAAAAAATTAAAAGTGGAAATTTATAATAAAAGATTTACAAGTAGTCCATAAAAAGAAAATAAAGAGACTGGAGTTAATGGCAAAGGTTAGGAGCACCAGCACAATCCAGAGAAACATACCAAACATATATTTAGGAAGTTAACTAGAGAAGAGAAACTTGCCCTTTTTTACAAGGCTTCAAAAGAGGCGAGGGTATTCGCTAAAGTATTACGTAGCTTCCCTGTAAACATGCTCGAGACTAAAAGGAATCTGATGCTTGAGTTGTAAAATATCATGCCAAATATCAAAATATTGCTAAGGGGGTTAAAGTTTAAACTAATAGAACATTGCACAGTTAGTTTATTGACAAACACTTGCAACTTGTAGGTACGTCTCCAATTATTACATAATAATTAGAAAAACGAGCTCAATCTGATGAGAAAGGAACCGTTTGATCATAATTTGGAGCTACAACTCTCACTATAAAAAGTAATAAGCAAACCATCTATCGATCATGGCAAGGCATTCCTTAGGCTTGTACTCCGGTGCTGTGTGACCCGCGCCCTGCACAAACCAAATCGACAATATATATGCATTAGAGATTTTCTTGAATACGATATATTATAAGGAATTATATTGCGAAGGAATTATATTGGATAAGTCTTGCCTTTATAGTTGTGAATGTCAAACTGTACTTTTCCTCTGTATAGATCGTGACGTATCTGAAGAAAACAAATTGAGATTTATCAGGCATGAGATGGTAGCAAATTAAAAAAATGGAAAATCATACTGTCTAGAAAGGAGAAGGGTCACAAATTAAGGTGGTCATGGAAGTTCACCCTGCAATTTGGCCATCAACAAACCAAGGTCTCCAGTCATCCTTTATAGACAAGTCCAGTAATTCAATCCATTCTAATGTGCCCACATATGGAATTGCCATGTCGTGATCACCGCTACACGAAGAGAAGCACTTTTGGTTAGGAAAGCTTAGAGAATTTTGAAAGAGTCTTTTCCAAATATATATATATATATATAATGTGTGTGTATTTATATATTACTCTTTTTTTTAAGAGAACGACACTCAATTTTATTGGTTACCCTCATTTGTGGTAGAGAAAACAGTAGTTATAACTATTAGAGGAGAATCCGCTTCCTCTGATTGTGACCATGAAGATAGTTGATTCTCCATCATTCTATCACTGATTCACCTTAATTCTAGGATATTGCCTTTTATTGTATATATTCAAATTATTTCCTTGTACAGATTTATTGTATAAATAAAGATCACCTCATAGCATTTACGCTTGAGGCATTACCTTTACAATAACAAAACCGTGATCACCGTTACTAGAGTTAAACTGACACACCAAGCTAAGCCCAAGGCAGGGGAGGGAGGGCATAAGCTTGGCATGGCAATCACAGGATTTTATTACAGTAGTTCCTTGTTCGATCGATAAGTATGAGTAGCGAAATTCTCATAGAAGGTGCATACATAGATCTAGTACGTACGTAGTACCTGTAAACCAGAGCTCGAAGATCTTTCTTAGTGAGGTTTCGCTGGTAATCAATACTAGTTATGATATTTTGTGTATATGTTAGGGTATTACTGCATCTCATCCAGTCTGTTATGGTTCCCTGAACAATCACAGGCCAACTTAAACATACTTAGTGATCAAACCGTAATGAATTCAAATTCTATCTCGATTATAATTACCATACGTACTACTATATACCTCTCGAACGTGGAGAGCTTTTTGCACGGTTTTATCATTCGCCCAAACATAAGAGTACAGATAATTATAGCTCTGGAAATAACAAATAGGCTGTATGATTATAAAATAGATAAAAGCAACCCGTCTCATCTCGAAGAGTTTAAATTTGTGTACATGTGTGTGTGAGTGAGAGCGAGAGAGAGATACCCGACACCATGGTTCAAGAACTTGATCTGGTGTTGAATGGAGTATATCTATGAAATTATCATCGAGATGAGGGCTCAAACTCCAGAGTTTATTCGGCTTTGGAGGCTGTGAATAAGCGCAATTTGGTTCCAAGATTTGGGCAATATATATATTGGCTATGCACTACAAATTCCATATATAGCTAAATTAATATTCATTGCCTGATCAAACTAATTGATAACATGACTTGTGTAATCCAGAATTAATATTAATTAATCCTACTCACCTCATTGATCTCTCGAAGATCTTCTATACATTGTGTATTGTTCGGATCCGGATTTATATAGCTTCCTTGGCAGTTTCTTTTAGTTGACTATAAGCACATATATAGATAATAAATTACATAGTTTTAGCACAAGATAGTTTTCTTTGTATGCAAAAATGAAATGAAATTTCAAGAGAGTATCGGTACTTCTATACATTGTATATAATATTGGAATAGACTTATATAGAATCTTAACAACAAGTATACTCCTTCGAGTAGAAAAATATTTCTAAAAGCATTCTTGGCTAACTAATTAAGATCGATCAGGACGTCACCTGAAAAAGTCTATCCGATATAAGTGCTGTTCGATGAGCGAATTTTAGTCTTGCATTAGTGTCCCAAATCTCATGTGTTAGTGGGTTACCAATCATAAAACCCTGTGTCGAATTTTCCAAACTATAAGTGATCTATCGGGTATAAGACATTTATAATAATGAATACGATTGAGTTAAATGCAATTCAAATGACTATATATGTATATATCTATAGTGCTACAAGTACATACTTTGAGATTCAATGGTGGCGAATGTCCAATCTCGTTACCTACAACATGCACATGAAGACGAGTAATCATGCCTCAGCAACTAACATAAAAAGATCGATCATCTGAATAAAGATCTGTTTTTGTTATTTATTATACATCGGAGATGAATTCTTTCTCCAAATAATGACGAAAATGAAAGAGGAAATTAGTATGATCATGCTACCATATTTTTCTTAGAGTGAACTTGAGAAATTAATTTACCGTTTAAAACTTCTTGAACGATGATCGGGACGGTTTTCCCAGAATAAGAATCGCCGGCAATATAGAGCGGATTGAAGAGAAACCTGGGATGAGCCATGAGCCACTGCATGCAGCAATATGATGTATAATAAATAGAAATTAATTAGTCGTCTCAAGTAACGTCCAAGTATATATGCATGAGTAGTACTTATCCTAAAATATTACAAGCTACTGCTGATCATCATGGGTAGATTACATTACGGTGATTGATCGTTGAGATCCTCTTAATTTTCTTCCAAATGCATGAATATATATACCTTGAGATTAAACCCCGGCCCTTTTGTAAATTAATCCGAGTCTGCTCACCTTTCTTAGAAATTCATAGGTTTGTGCTGTTGACGATGTATCGTTGCTGTTGTATGCTTTCAAAGTTGTTGCATATGAGAATCCAGTACCGACCGGTGCATCCAAAAATATTATGTTTGCAATCTAAAAGTTCGACCCAAATTACTTCAATCATAAAATGTTACTTGCTAGCTGATTACACATCAAATAATATAGGGTTAATTACACTTTATCCTCTCTAACTTTCACTCAATTCACAATGTGCTTCTGAAATTACTCATTTCATTTTGATGCAATTAGTAGTTTCAGAGACACATTATGAATTGAGTAAAAATTTGTGAGAACAAAGTGTAATTAACTCAATAACATATCTTACTTTTGTCCATGAGTACGGGTTCAATTCCAATGTTGGTTTGTTCCCACTAGAGTTTGCATAGTCGAAAGTAAAAGGACCTACGCACACAAGAATGCCAAATTATAGAGTCAATGAATTTTTCAAAAATTAGTAGTCCACAACACACTTTGATTAAGGTCTACCCAAGTTTACGTTTGAATTTGTTGATGGCCTAATGGTCTGATGACATATAACCGAACCTCCCACCCCACTTATAAAAAAAAAATTATGTTTAAATATAAGACTCTCAAAATACATCAATAGTTCAATACACTAAAAATTATTTATTTTAACAAAAATAAATAAATATACAAACAGTTAAAATGAAAGATAAAGTGAGAGAAAAACTAACATTTTTCTTAATCTTTTTAATATTAATGATCTTATCCGACCCCTCATAACTTTGGCTGCAACAATCATGCATGCTCTCACGTGTTGTCCTCGTGATTTCAAGAAAATAAAAAAGAAAAAAGAAAAAAACTAAAATAGGCACTCTTATTTTAGTGCTGTACTCTTAAATATGTAAAATGATAGACTTACTATCTTTTATTATTTATTTATTATTTTTTTTTGTATTTGATTTATTTTTTAATTTTTAATTTTACTTAACTGGTAAAAAAGTAATTATTAATAAAATTATAAATTTTTTAAATATTTTCTTAATGATTAGGAATGCTAAAAAATACTTTAAAAAAATAATAAAAAAAAATACATCATAAATAATAAATAAATAGTAACGTTATCACTATCCCTTAAATATGAAAAATGACACCGCTCCCGCTGGGGACTACTGTCCCGCTCCGATTTTTTTTATTTTTTATTATTTTATTATTCAAGGGGAGGTAGAGCCAACCCTTGAAAATTATTCGTTTTCCCCTTTCTATGTAATGTACCCGATTTATCCCTTCCAAGTGGGTGGGGCCGGGGCGCACCAAATTCGTGCCAAAAAATTCTTCCAGGTACAGTTTTGCTACAGGTACCCGTCCTTGGGTACCTGGAATCGGCTGACGTGGCATCGTCAGCCTATATATTAAAAAAAAACAAAAAAACAAAAACTGAGTGAAAGAGACCCAGTTGTAGGAGAGAAAGGAAGGGGTATAAAAAAAAAACAAAAACAAAGTGAAAGAAACCCTGCTGAAGAAGAGAAAGGAGGGAGTGCCGTCTGGGAGAGAGAGTGCCAGCAGTCTGAGAGAGAGAGCGCCATCTTTGAGCAGTGATGAACAGATTTATTCGTTTCACCGAAGTTTATTTTGAGTATGAGCATTGTTTATTTTGGGAAGAACAGATCCAGACGAAGAAGAGGAGTTTGATGTGTATCTGTAGACAAAATCTAAATATTGGATTTAAAGTTCGGTACGAAGAAGAGGGGCTTGATGTCTCTTGTAAAAAAGTTTGGATATTTCAGAATCTAAAATATGGAAAATTGGGATTTAAAATTTCAGTTTCAAGGGTGGTACAGCAGATTACATAAAGATGAAGTAGTAGCAAAATGGAAGAAAGTGAAGGGAAAGATGTCTCTTCATATTCACTGTCATATAAGTGGAGGCCATTTTCTCTTGGATTTGTTTGCTAGGCTAAGATACTTCATCTTCTACAAAGAACTATCAGTGCTAAAAAGTCTCTTATTAATTCCCTCTAATTTTTATTTCCAATTTTTTGTTGAATCAGTCGCTTATGAAAGCAAGATTTGTATGAACATGTTTGTATGAACATGATTGTATCCATGGAGATGGGAATTTGTTCAACAACAATCCGGAATTGCAAGAGGCTTTGGTCTGGCTTTACTTTCACTCAAACATTCCAGAATTCAACAAAGTGGAATGCTGGGGTCCCATCAAGGAGGCCGCAGCACCCACCAGTGGCGTGCACAATGACGAAATGATGCAGGCAAGCCGAGAGCTTATCAGGGAAATACCCGAGCCATGCCAAGAAAATTTCGAGTGTCCGTGGGTAGACAAAGAAGACGATCCTTACTCTGTTCGTGAATGTTGGTGTTCTGTTCTTTGGGTTAAACACAAAACGCCCCGTTTTAATTTTTCCACTTGAAGGGACGGGTACGCAGGGGGTTCCGCATGCCGGGTGCAAGTAGACTTTTTGTTTGTAAAAATTAAATAACAGAGAGAGACACAGATGGGTACAAGGGAGAAATATATGATACCAATTTCAAATAAAATGGCTGAGAGACCGGAACAACCAGGACCACCGGTGAGCCAAAGCACAAGAGGGTCATCCTTGGGATTCCTTTCAGACTCGATGAAGTAATAAAACAGCTGCACCTCATCTAACTCTCCAACGCCAATGTACCTTCGTCTCATGTAAAACCAGAACCATGCATATAATTAAACTGATCTATATATCTATATCTATATATATATATATATATATGAAATGCAATAATGCAACATGTGTACACACTGACCCAGTTTCGAGTTTGAAGGGAAGCTTGCCAGGGAAACCAGGAAGAGTGTCGATGATGGACTGCGACTCAACCGAGTTGGAGATGAGGAGCAATACATGAACAAGTACTACTACAGATAACCACATTGTGAGATTACTACTGCTGCTGCTACAACGACTGAATATATAGATTTCAGAGGTGGTACTGAAGTTATCGAAGGTACCGCCGATATCATCTAATGGCATTAATTTGAATTTGTACGTGTAGCTCGTGGGAAATGATGTAGGAAGAGAAGTTGACTGCTTCTTGACAGGTAGGTTTAAAAACTGGTAGCTACGGAGCTACCTTCCTAATTCGTATACACCAAGTTACCTGCGACCAAATGGATGATCAATGTGTTAATTAATATTTCAACGTGAAGATTAATAATTAGATTTTTAATTTTTATTAATTCACAATAATATAATAATAATAATATTTAGAAAATATACATCTCTCTTTTATAGTTTGATAAAGAATCTAACTTGATTTTGAGAGAAAGATCACTTTAATAATTTTATTTTTAAATATTTTTCGATAGTTAGAGGCACAATGATATTGTAGATGAGAACACTTGGCCTCGTTTGTTTTTAGAAATGAAATGAGATGAGATGAGATTAAAGTTGAAAAGTTGAATAAAATATTGTTTTATTTGATTTTGTATGTGAATTTGAGAAAGTTATAATGATGGAATGTGAGGTTTTTAAAGTTTTGGGTTTTAATCTTGAAAACAAACAAGGCTTAATCTCTCAGTACTATTTATAGACTTCTGACCATAAAGAAATCTAAGACTTTGTGTTTGATTGTAATTAGAGATATAAAGTTAACCATATATCTTAGGAGTTTTCTTCTCCTATTATAACTTATCTATTAACTAATAGGTTTTGAACTACTCCAAACTCTATCAAGATGGGTGTGTGGGATATAGAGTTTAAATAAAACTCTTACATTCTTCCATTTGGCTCATACACCGATAAAATAATATTTTCCTTTCATCGGTTTATTACAGGAAATAAACCATAATGCGTAAATTCATTTTCATAAAACTTTCATAATTCAGAATACATTACATGAGTTCTGTAATATCAATGTCAAATTAGCTACCAATACAAGTTATGACGGTCCTTTATTATATGGTCAACAAATCTCATTCCATGTACCACAACATCAGTAATTTAATTCAATACGATCTTTAATTGAAAAAAATTAAGGCTAATATTATAACGCCTTGGGTTTCAATTCATGTCTATTGTAGATATTATCTTGTCATCCTTCAACTACACCATTCAATGTACATATAAAGTGGAAAAATAAGAAAACATAAACAACCATAATAGATATATTTCAATGTCTAGTAATAAAATACTCAGCATATGAATTATTTATTTAACATTTTCACATCATGAGTATAAGCTTATGACCCATCTTTTCAACATGTCCTTTAAAATATAATCTTAACACACTATTGTCATGAACATATTTGTTTATATACTTTCTTCTTAACACTTAGGTATTTAAATTTTCAATAAATACTTATCATTCGGTGAAAAATATTCTGAAGAATTCTTACAATACTTTTTTAACGGCTTGGCTATAAGTCAACAATTCTAAATCCTAAGATAAATTTTTCAAGTCATATATCATATATTGTGGCCTCAAAACATACCACAGACTCGGTCCCTATTGCATATAAAGCAGTAAGAGATTTGTCTTATACTTTTTTTTTTATAAAATAACTCTACTAGATAACAAAATACATAATTAAAACTGTATTTTTCATCATTAGAGTAATCTCACATAGGGTCGGAATATCTAGTTACCTTAAGAGTATCAATTTTTCTTAAAGAAATAATATAGTTTTTAATTTCTTGCAAATAACCTTGTACTTTTTTTATAATTTTTGGGTCAAACATTTTTAGGTTACTTTGGCAACAACCAAAAAGGTCAATTGAAAAACTGATATTCAACCTTATACAAGTTTGTGCAATCATCAGATTTATTATAACAATCATATACAGAATATCCTTAACAACCTAAGCACTTCGATGACATTGTAAAATATTGAACGTGTCACATTTTATTTTTAAAGCATCTATTGAATAATAATTCTTCATGTAAAATCTTCCAAAAGTATATGCAATTATACTGAGATAATCCTAACAGTCATCGTCTTGGTATTAAAATTCAATCCCAATTACAAATGATGTCTTATTCATGAATTTCATTTTTAAAGTTCTTTAGAGACATAACTTTAATGCCATACTACAAACCATAATTTATACTTGTCAAAATTCATATACATGCATAACTATAAATACAAATATACTCCCACTGACTTACGGGTATATACATTAATAATATTTTTCTTAATTCTAAAACAGTATTGGTATTATCAAATTTTAGTTACCGATTTTTCACAAAACCTGTTACATTTTCTAAATAATCCTTTTATTTATTTTTTATAGACTTTAGACTTTCACTCTAAAATTATTTTCACATCTATTTGATGTAACTTTAGACCATAATGAGTTACTAATGTCATAGTGATCCTTAATGAGTTCTTTTAGGTTTAATAGAAAATTTTTCTGATCAATGCTCATTTCTGAGTGAAATACTTAATTGTAAGTCTAATTTTATGTCGTTCAACATTGCCTTTAAAGTTAGGGTTTTTCTCCAACATCCATTTACATTCGTCTTTTTATACATGTCAAACAATTTATATGAAATTACAAACTTTACATTGATTCATGGATTTCAATCACTCTTTTATACATCAGTTTTTTTTTTAAAATCATTTTTTCCTATAATTTGTGAAAATATACGCAAACCTTCATTTATTTCTATGTCAAATTTAAAATTTAAAAATACATCATGTAACCAAAAATCAAATTAAAAAGATCACATGAGGTTATATGTTCTGATGTCTCTATGGCCAATTCTTTAGTGGTGTTTTTCTGATGAGGTAGATGATCATTTGCTTGTTATTCTATGTTATCATTAAGGTAATCATAAAATGAACAATAACCATTTTTGAGGTACAAGAATGCACTTCACAACAATCGCATTTTTAGTTTCTATACTTCCATTAATTTTGCCAACCATAAGGAATTTGACATTTGAATTTCTTCAAAATTTAAATTAGGAATAGAGACAATACAACCTAAATCATTTGGATCTCCCTGAGTAATCAATAATGTACACATTAACTCTTATACGATCAAACTTTTTTTCATTTGGATTGTAAAGCCTTACTTTAGATGGATTATTCATACATATATATGCCTTAAATCAAGTATCTTATCACATCACTCTACAACTCAAAATAAGTCTTTGAGACTACTTACTAGGAACACAATTTAAGATATATACCATTGCCTTTAATAATTTTACTATACATCTTTTCAAGAAGTTAATAAAATAGGTTAGGGTTATAGCTTGACTCATAATACCTTTCCTAGCACTCATTACTTCAATCTAATTCGATGATCTTCACCTTTCTATCTAGTTGCATTTCCTCCTCATAAGAGTACCTTAATAATTACTAATGACTTGAGACTTTTCATGTAGTGAAATACTTATAATATCTATAAAATATTATAAAGAAAAGGTTTACATGCGTTTATATGCATTATCTCAAGAAACTCTCTATTCCTTGTACCATCTTTTTTTGATATGTTTGATTTGTTTTTCTTTTATACAAATCAACACACATTCTGAAATTAGATAATTTAAATACGGAAAATATTTTATATATAAACCTCTACAACTTTTTTTCGAGATACGGAAAAATATGTATTCATATGAAAATAGATGTAACGTTTAAAATTAAGTTATTTGTTGTGTAATGACGCGAGAAAATTAATAGAATTATATATGAAAATACTACTGTTTTATCATTCATTTACTATTTATTTTATTTTATTTTTAATTAATTAATTATTTATACTTAATGGTTAATAAAGTGACTATTAGTGAAATTATATATATTTTTAATTTTTTTAATAGTTAAGGATGTTAGAATAATATTTAAAAGAAAATAATATACAAATAAAAATTTTAAATGCACTATAAAATAATAAATAGATAGTTGAAAGATAGCAAACCTATCATGGTACTGATCATCGAAGGGATATCAATATGATCAAATTCTGTAGCTCATGGGAAATGTAGGAAGAGAAGGTGACTATCTTGACAGATAGTTTTAAGTACTGGTAGTTAGCTCGCTAGGTTCATTTACACCATGCAAGTTATTATACCTACTACACTCGTATATAACACCACACCTTAAAGTTTTTGTTTGAAGTTTGAGAAGAGTGAAGATAGTCCAGTAACTGGATATGTTGACTCAAACCATGCAGGTGATCTTGACAAACGCCAATCAACAACTGGATATGTGTTTATTATGGCTGAAGGACTAGCTAGTTGGTGATCTATTTTGCAATCTACAATTGTACTATCATCCACAGAGACTGAATATATGGCTGTGATAGAAGCCGTGAAAGAAGCCATTTGGTTACAGGAACTGGTAACAAATTTGGGCTTTAAACAGCAAGAAATTACCGTTTACTGTGACAGTCAGAGTGCAATTCATCTGACCAAGAATCAAGTGTATCATTCTCGAACAAAGCATATAAATGTATGTTTTCACTTCATATATGAGATATTAAAAGAATGAGACATTCTATTTCAGAAGATTGACACTGATCAATATCTCACATTGCTAAGCACTTTCGGGTGCATTGGCGCCTTAGAGCGCATTTGATAGCAGAAATATCTCATGGTAAATATAACGGGTATTTCGATGAGGGATGAAATCATTTGAAGGAAGCAATAGTTTGTAACATTGTAATATGACACATGGGTGGAGGGGGTGATTGTTGAAATCTACCCAAGTGTGAATCCAACTTTGTTGCAGCCTCTCAAATGTCCAAGATAGCTGTTGTAGCTCCTTCAATGTCAAGCTTAACTGTTGCAGCCCCACCTTTATCTCCTATGGTTTCTCTTATAAAAGAAGATGATTTGTAACGAATTAAGGGCGAGGGAAATAGAGAAAATGTCATTTGTAGAGATAGAGAGGTTGTTTTGTTAAAATTTATAATTTTGTACAAACTTATTGAAATTTATTGCTTCCGCTCCAGTAGACGTAAGCAAATTACCAAACCACTTTAATATTGCCTTTATCTTGTGTTTAAGTGTGTTTTTGGATGATTTTGGCACAACACATACCACGTCAAGAAAGTCATCTGAACAATAAGTTTGAGGTAGCCAAACTAACATTATTCATATAGATATATAGCTACGTAGGTACAGTACTAGCGCAGACTTAATCTGTATATACTCCACAATAACTTAGCAAACTTTAAGATTATGAATTTAATTGATCGCTAACTTATAACTGGTAATATCTCATCATCTCCATCGTCACTTCTCTCTCTCACATCCATCATTATCTCGCTCAGTCCGTTTCTCTCATACTCAAATTTTGGAATGGGTGGTTAGGAAGAAGACACGTTAAGTGTGGATTGATTGATGTGAAACAAGAAGCTGATGTAAAGATTTATTCAAAGAGCCGTGTGATGGGATCGAGCAAAAATAGTGCCTCATCAGGTGTGCAAATAGCTGATGTCGTAGAGTAGCGAATGTCAAGATTTATTGTTTTATTTTGTATCTTCAAATATGGTTAAAAAAAAAAAAACAACTCCAATGATTAATAATTTTCTCACAGGAGTTGTTCATCGAAGGTACCGACGATATCATTTATAATGGCATTAATTTGAATTTGTACGTGTAGCTCGTGGGAAATGTAGGAAGAGAAGGTGACTGTGTCTTGACAGGTAGGTTTAAAAACTGGTATGTAGTTAGGTTCCTAGTTCGTATGGTGTACACACCAAGTTACCAGGGACCAATTGCATGATGAAGGATCGACGAAATATCATGATCAAGGACTGCCACTTTCTGAGATTGCTACAACGTCTGTATATATAGATCTCAGAGATGGTACTGAATGTGTGCTGTCTGCAGACTCTGCACATAACCAGCTTTCCCTTGCTAGCTAATAATCTAGCTAGTGTGCAATGTACCCCCCGGTCCTAATATACGTGGATGAATAATGATAGGCTTATTGAAATAATATATTTTTTAAAATTTTTTTTAATCATTAAAGATGTTAGAATAATATTTAAAAAATAATAATAAAAAGATAAAAATTTAAAATATATTATAAAATAATAAATAGATAATAGAAAGATAATAACATACCGATCATAGAAGGGATATCATTTAATGGCATATGATCAAATTCTGTAGCTCATGGGAAATGTAGGAAGAGAAGATGACTGTCTTGACGGATAGGTTTAAGTACTGGTAGTTAGCTCGCTAGGTTCATTTACACCATGCAAGTTATTATACCTACTACGCTCGTATATAACACCACACCTTTAAAATGTGCATGGATTGGCTTGATTGTATCCAACTTTACATTTTATGATCGAGTAATCGAAATACTACGAAGTTTTGCTACTACAAACTAATTAATTAACGCGTCACCAATCAAAAGTTAAAATAAAAAATTAGTCAAAATAATATATTGGTGATGTGTTACCAATTAATTATATGAAATTCGGAAGATATGTCAATTAAATGGTTGGTAGATTATCCACGAAAGAGTTATTCTATTCTAAACTTTGTGTCACGTAGAGCAATTTTTTTTATTCTTCAGTATTAAATTTAAGTGGTCCCATATTAATTAGATTACGTACAAAGCAATTAATCTCTTGGGGCTATTTTTTTCAAATGTCTATTTTGGGGGTCTGAGGTTCTATTGACACAATAAATGATATAATATCGATTGTGGATTCTCCAATTAAGTTTATTCGTATAATTATGTGGCCCATTTATTTTGTTATATAAATTAAATACAAAAATTAATCTTACGCATTATATATATAGAGAAGCGCTGCGGAGCGGTCTGGTTGTTAAGCTGAAAATAAAAGCCCTCTAATCACATGGTGACATGTAGACAAAAACACATTAAACCCTTTTAAACCTCACTACATAGAATCGCAAGCAATTGTCTTCACAGAAACGGGTTTCAACTTCCACATTTATTTTCGTCTTCGTGCACTTCTTGCCCGCCTCCTTGCTAAGCCACCAAGCTCGCCTCCCACCGACCAAGACTTGAGCACCATCATCGACCACCGACCAAGGTTTTACCACCACATTCTAATTCGAGAGTTACGTCTTTTTCGGTGGTTGCATCTTTTTCGGCGCACCTGTAGCTTATCAAAGCGCAACTGTATACTCCCTAATCTAACCTCCATTTCTCTACCTAACACCTGATTGTCGTTTCATCGAACCTCTCTGCCTCCAAACCAAATTTTAACCACGATTTCGCTACTCAATTATAACACCACAAAGCCGGCATGAGTTTCAAAAACAAATAGGCATCCACATTATAAACCCTAAGCTAGATTTATCCCCAAATCCGAGGAAGGAAAAAAAAATGGGAACGCAAGTAATTAGGATAATGCAATTAGGAGGTAGTGAAAGATCGAGAAAAATAATAAAACCTTAACAGAGCAAGAACACGACCGGAGAAAAGGAGGGATAAAATCGAACAACTTTTATCACCCGTACGTACATGAGATCTTTTATTCGTTGCATATATAATCAACAGAAATAGTGTTTGATTTTCTAGCAAAGGATCGGAATACTTGCATTAATGCCTATCTATGACTATCACCCGGCACCTTACAAATTACATGTCAATTCGTTGCATGCCTAAATTTAATTGCAATTTGCAACTAATCTAATTAACTCACAGATAGTAGTGGGCGAACCACCTATATGCCATGGCAAAACTTTCTTTAGGCTTGTACTCTGGAGCTGTATGACCCCCTCCCTACATTTACAATATATAAAAATAGTTAAAAATTTACATCTGGGCCATGAATGACATACAAAAAAAAAAAAAAAAAAACAATAATTCAGATCATCAGGGTGTTTTGCATACCTTAACCGTAGCATAAGTCATATGGTAATTATTCTTGGTGAAGCTCATTGTGTACCTGCCATGATTTTTAAAATAATAATAAATAAAAAATAGTTCTTCAGGCCAGTGAGATCATCCTAGCTAATTTCATACAGGCAAGAAAATTGATTAAAATTTGACAATACAGGCTAGAGATCATGCATGACTTCAATTTGAAAACTTAACGATCGAGGTACCAACCCGGCAACTTGACCCTCCACAAACCACGGCTCCCAACCACTTTCGAGTGTCATATTGAGAGTTTTTATCCATTGTAGGGTGCCAATATATGAAACAGACAGGTCTTGGTCTCCACTGTGAGACGGAGGGCGGGGGAGGGGAATCATTAGAATATTAATTAATCGAGTTAAAAAATGCACTGTATTAACAAATATGATTGAAGATAACAAAATTTAGGATGAAACTCCAGCAGCACGTAGTATTATTCATTTGATATATTTTTCACCGAGCACTGAAATATATCGGAAAAAAGAGAGAGAATATGTAGTGATTATATGCTCTCACTTGTAAATCAGAGATCGGTAACCTGTCTGCTCTGTGAAATTACGATGGTAATCAACGGTACTTATAACATTATATGTGTAGGACATGGTCCTATTACATCTCACCCAGTTCTTGATGGTTCCCTGAGATTCATCATAGCAGAATTAGGCATTAATAACAGTAGTGGCAGTAGTCTATATATATGGTGTACACATATAATACGTACGTACCTTTCGTATGTGAAGCGCATTTTGTACAATTTCATCGTTAGCCCAAATGTAAGAAAGCACGTAAGTATAACTCTGTAAGTAAACGAAGAATTAAGCTATATAGTTTACAATATCATGATGATCAATTGGTACCATAAATATTAATATCAGTTTATGCATATAGAGTACGATCGAGAAAGCTGCAGGGGGAAGAAAACCAGATGATTAGGTTACCCGGCACCATAATGCAGGGGGTGGTTTAGACCATGAAAGGAGCTGTAAAACATTCCTCTGATTTTCTTCCATAATTGCTTGATGCGGCCATTCTATTCCATTTGATTTTGGAGAAATTAAAGCGCAATTAGGTTCCAAAATATTTGCAACATCAATATTGGCGATGCACTACAGATCATTGTACGCCAACTCAGTTAGTCATTCTGAATTAATGCTCATAAAAGTACTGAAACTGAATTTTATTTTGTGTCTTCAAATATGGTAAAAAAAAAAAAAAAAAAAACAACTCCAATGAATAATAATTTTCTCACATCCTCGAATGCTGCAAGATCTTTGACACATTGTACATTTGCTGGATCTACGACCACATACTCGCCCTGACAACTTTCTTTCAATGACTGGAAATTTAGAAGGGGAAAAAACAACATTAATGAGAGTGACAGATCAAAACATGATATATTGTCGTGAATTTAGGATATAGTGCACATAATATAAACATATACACAGGACATAAGTGCTGCAGCTAGGCATTCAATGCAAGTTTTGAGAGATTTACTGCATAGAGTTCATCAGATATAAGTGACACACGATAAGCATATTCGATTTCTGCATTGGCATCACCACGACGATCTGTTACTGGGTTGCCAAGTACGTATCCCTATTTTCAAATTGATTTAGTCATGACATACCAGAAACCCAAATCAGGAATGCAATATTAATTGAAAATCTAATGCTACAAACAAGCTCTAATAATGATGCAGTAAAAGTAATTACGTTGAGCTTCAGGTAGGGCTCCTTTCCGACTTTGTTACCTGCAAGAAAGTTTGATAGTTGAAATTAAACTGCATGCATGGCGTGTTTATAATTTGGAGCTAAAATAGGAGACCAAGTTTCATGATTTGGAAATAAGTCTTTAATTTTTCTCAATTTTGGTACTGAAAAGAGTAGTGAAATGGAGACAATTAAACGAACATGGCCAGAAAAAAGTGCAATTGGGCGTGTTTGGAAGTCAAGTCAAGTCAATTCCGATCTTGTGCTTAATTTCTCTGGAACCAAATTGGATTGAAAGAGACCAAAACTGGGTCCATAAATTATTACCATTATATATTTCTTCAACGATGATTGGAACGACGATGCCTGAATAAGAATCACCACCTACGTAAAGTGCATTTGACTGGAATTGTGGGTGATTTATCAGCCACTGTTTCACAAATCGAAAAATAAAAGTTAGAACACAGCTAGCGCGCTCTAATTTGTTAGATACATACATATATATATATAAATAATTATATGATAGTTTTTTTGTGGACTTTCTAAGGAATTAAATCTTTGTCAAAGATAGTATTTACGTCTTTGGAGTAGGAAAACTGAGTGATCTCTGGTCGAAGAATATATTTAAATTTTCACTCACCTTCCGCAGGAACTGATAGGTTTGTGCCGCTGAGATTTTATCGGTGATATTGTAACCTTGAGAACTTCTTGCATATGAGAATCCCGAGCCAACGGGAGCATCTAAGAATATAATGCTGGCAACCTGCAGGATATTAAAGAGAGAGAAAAAAAAAATTAAATCATGACCGTCTAATTAATTGCTTATGATATAATAAGGAGTTTTGCTGTGTAAAAGTAACTTTGCGTACCAATCTGCGTATTAATATTGTTGCCTTCATATTCTAAATTTAAATTAGTACTGTTTTTAATAAAATAAATTTTCTGACCAATCATACTGAATAAGTATGCGTATTAGTACGCATAATCGCTTACAACTTAATTATGGAATAGGAGGGAGGGCAAGATGATGACATACCTGTGTCCATGAATATGGGTTCAACAAAAGGGTTGGTAGATTCCCGTCGAAATCTTCATAATTGAATTTAAGAGGTCCTACATTACATATATTAGAGTACAGGCCAAGCAATCAATTTAAGGCATCTTGGGACCCATGTTTTTTGCTTTTGCTAGATCTCCAAATTTGTATTTTTGGGGTCTGATCAGGTTCTCCAGCTAATGTACATGATAAATGATATAATATCAACCCTGTAATATTGTAGATCTCGAAATATATTAATATAATAATGTGGTCAATTTCTTTTGTTAAATAAATTATATGCAAAAATTAATTTAACCCATTACATTACATACCACTATTAACAGAGGTGTGTCTACAACTTGATCTAAAAATAAATCTAAGAGTATGTGGTGGGTCCTTGTTTCCTTCTTTGCTCGGATCGAGCACAATGTAATACAGAAAGAATACAAGTTTTGTGTATTAGCCTGGGAGAAGAGAGAAAAAAATAAAAAAGTGCGAGAGTAAAGTAGGCGCTCGAGTTTTGTGGGTAAAACCCAATGCTCAGATTTTTGACTTTTGAGTAACAAAAGCCTTAAAAAAATGAGAATAACAACAGTTTTCTACCGGCAGTTCAAAGTTTTGTATCGTATATAGCTTCTTTTCACAATTCTTTTCATCTTATTTAATTATTATAAATTTTTAAATTTTTACATAAAATAAAAAAAATAATTTAATTTCTTTAAATTTTAAAACAAAAATAATATTAAAAAAATATATTCTAATAATATTTTATTTAACTTTTAATTTTAATCTCAACTCATCTAATTTTATCTATAAAAACAAACTAGGCCACATCTCGGAAATTCTTAGAAATCTCACGACCGCCCAAAAAACAAAAAGGAGAAAAAATTGAGAAGCCTACCAATATTTTCGTAAACAAATCCGGTGAAAGAAGAACAACCGGGGCCTCCTGTCAGCCAAAGTAACAAAGGGTCCTTCTTTGGGTTCCTCTCGGATTCAACGAAGTAGTAAAATAGTTGAACCTCGTCTACTTCCCCAACACCCACGTATCTGAGAAATTAACAACTAAAGTTTCCATTCCAAACTGAAGTACGTACGGATTACATATATATATATATATATATATTATTCTCATAAGCATTGGGAAACAAAGACACACAAATTAAGCATCGATCCGGATGCACACCCTACTTCTTACCCAGTTTCAAGTTTGAAAGGCAGTTTTCCGGGAAATCCTGGTAGAGTCTCCACAATTGACTGGGAGTCCGCCATGCACATTAGGACAATCCGAAACACCAGCACAGAAACCAGAGTGATGGAAGCCATGGATGAGGTGGACTTCGTTCTGATCAAGCGTCGCCGATCATATCCTGGCATATCTAAAACAAAGCTCTATTCCCCAATGGATGAAAAACTTAATTATGTCAAATGAAATGAAATATCATGAATGGTTGCAGGATGTACACGATCTCAGCTACCAATATATATCAATGGACACGAATCATTTGCCAGTATATATCGTCATTGGTCTCTACCCTTCGTTGTTGGCTCTTTGACCTTTAGTTGAAAATGCAACTCATGCATTGATGCGTCTCCTAATTGGTAAACTTGGTCTTAGGACAAAGCTATTAAAAATATAAAAAGTAATTAAATCTATTTCTTCTAGTCAATTTAAATTTTTAGGACAAGTGATGCATATTAATATGGTTAATATAGGAGATTTTTGGTTTAAAATGTAGTAGAATATTATCAATTTGATTTTTTTGGTCCATGCATTTGGTATGCAACCAGCTGGAACCTAGTAAAAAAATAAATTTCAAAACATACAAATCCATACAAGATTATATAACCTAGATGGGTAGCAACCCGTCTGCCAGATGCAGGTGGCGGGGCCACCTGCCTCGCATCTGGCACCCCAGCGGGCTGGGCCCAACCCGGCCAACATTTCCCCTACCCCACACCCCACTTATATATATATATATATATATATCTCTCTCTATATATAAAAACTATGAAACGGAAAATTGTTGGTTTAACGATATTTGTTGTTTTCCATCCAGGTTGACTAACGCCGTTATTCTAAATGCATCTGTGTAATGTGAATGTACCCGATGAATGGAAGTTAAGTTATCATTCAATCGACCATCTTATTTGAATTAAAATTCATTAAATACAATGAAATTTTCAATGCAATAATTTATTTCAGATACATCTGTATGCACAAACATTCTGTCATTCATTGTATTTACAATTCTCCAATTGACAATTACACAACCAAATCAACTACACTTCCACAATCGAAGAAAAGCCCTCTACTTCTCATTGAGCTTGTATTTGCTTGAGTTTGTATTCGCTGTGGTGCTGTTGGAAGCTACTAGGTATTTACTCTTGCTGAAAGTATTGATATATATATTAATAAACATTTTTTTGTTCTTTCAAATTTATGATTTATATTCATGTTTATCTTCTCTTCTAAATCCCAAAATCCAAATTAGCCTCTATTTTCAGAACAGATTGTGTTGATCTATCTACAGTTGGAAGGTATTCAAATTTTGCTTGGTTTAAGGTAATCATCATTATCTTAATTAACCTGTATTAATCTATTTTATGTTAACTACTGGAGAGGAAAAAATATCTTGTTTTGCCTTCTGCATATTTCACACCAGTTTTCTTTTAATAAGTGACAAACTATTAATAAAGAAATCTAAGTAAACATCTTGTGCATATAAATAACATTTCCTAATTTTGAAAGTATCAAACTAAGTAATCTTAAATCTGAAAATTTGGAAAGGAAGCATTAACATTCATTCATTCATTTACAGAATCACAAAAGAATAAAAATGGAATAAAAAATTGCAACTCTAAAAAAGAAACAACATTAACAATTCACACAATAACATCACAAATTTTGAAATTTGAGATAATAACAAATCTCATATTTAAACATGTTAATAAGTGGTCGGAGCAAACAGTGTGTTTCAGTGAGCATGTTATATATAATAAGATGTTGTAACATTGTGTTATAACAAACCTAATATTTGTCCTAATAACAAAAACCTGCTTTACATATTTAAAAAATCCACATATTTCTTACATTCAAACACGTCATAGCATAATATATGCATCAACAACAACAAAGACAATATAAAAAGATAATATATGCGTCATTTTTAGGCCAAAACTACTTAGTCATCATAGATATAAAAAAATATGCACAAAAATAAACCAAATATGTAGTACAATAGACTTGAAGAAGAACTGCACAACCAACAACAGCAAAAACAGTAAAATGAGAAAAGAAATAGAATAATAAAAGAAATTTGTAGTCCAACATATAAGAAATAAAAAAAATAAATGAAGCCGAACCCAAAAATGAAGTTAAAAAATGCACGAAATAAAAAACTAAAGACAAACTCACAACGTATAAGTAAATAACATACAAAACAAAAAATTTGAAAAAACTTCACATCAAAGAATGAATAAATATATATTCTTTCATAAATTTGCAAACAAGCAAAAAAAAAAAAAAAAAAAAAAATAACAACATAAAAGCAAATAACATGCAAAAGGAGAGAATCTATTTTTCGATAAATCGGCAAATAACTATGTATTTTGTCACAAATCTATAGATCACATAACCATAATTTACTAAAAAGAGGATAACAAAAATCGAGAAGTTCAAAACAAAAGAAAAAAATCGAATAGAGAAATTCAATAAAAATACAAATTTGCTAATTAACGAAAACAAAAGACAGAACTTCCAACATACAAACCCACAAGATAAAAGTAAATAACATATAGAAGGAAAAATTATATTTTTTCACAAATCTATAAACTACAAAACTAAAAAAAAATTCATTTTCTGACAAATCTGTATATCAAATAATCCAAATAAAGTACAAGCTATTTGATAAAAATGTAAATCACTAAAGTAAAGAACAAACTAACTAACAACATGCAAACCCAAAAAACAAAAACCCATCTACTTTATTCCCAAAAATAAAAATGAAAACCGTATATAAAACCCAAAGACAAAACTCAAAACATGAAAAAAAAAAAAAAAAATCTGAAGAATAAACCTTCGGATCTGTAAGAAGTTGTAAGAAAAAAATTATTCTACAAAAATATTAGAGCCGAGATCTTAATATTCAAAAAGGATGAGCTAAAAAAGATCCTCCAGATCTGAAAAAGAAACCTTCATATCTATGAGATAGAATCACAAAAATAAATAAAAAAATCTTCAAGAACCCACAAGATAAAAGTAAATAATATACACAAGGAAAAATTATATTTTTTCACAAATCTACAAACTACAATACTCAAAAGAATTTCATTTCCTGAGAAATCTGTAAATGAAATAAAAACAATGACACAACAGAAAACGAAAGCAAAAAAAAAAAAAAAATTTGCACATCAACCAAAAAGTAAAAATAAAATAAAATTAATACCACTCAAATTTGGAGATTAGAGAAGCCCCATTCGCACAGAGAGGGATAGAGAGCAGAGTTAGAGCCAGAGAGGTAGAGATGAAGAGCGAACGTAGTTAGAAGGAATAGAGATGGAGAGAGAAAGAAGTCTGGCTTCAGAGAGAGAAGATGCAGAGTAAATAAGTTCAAGGACGAAGACAAGATTAAAAACAACTCTACCAAACAAGTCTGCCAAGATTATAAAAGAACAAAAAACTTCACAACCTCTTACTATTTACCCACACTCCACACTCTATCTTTTTTTTTTCATTTTTTTATCGAATATTTTTTATATGAATAGTGAATAAAAAATTTGAAATATTTAAAAAAATAAATTCAATTTTTAAAAAAAAAATATGAAAAAAATACTAAAAAGTATGGAGTGTGGAGTGTGAGTGAATAGTAAGAGACTGTGTAGCAAAACTCATAAAAGAATCACAAATACAGAAGTCTAGCCAACATGGTCAATTACCATGTGGTATATACGTTTATTTTATATCACATGAATTTAGAAAAATTGTAATTTTGTTTTCACAATTAATTATCATTTCACCTTATTTTACTATATTAATATAAATTTTTTTATATTTCATACAAAAATATAATAAATAATTTAATTTTTTCAAATCTTAATTTAATTTTTTATAATCTCAAAATAATAATATTAAAAAATAATATTTTAAACTTTCATATAAAATTAAAATTTTTTATCTTACTATCTAAACCTATCTCTATCTATCCAAAAATATTTATAGATGAAATCAGATTAAATAAATTTAGACAAAAGTTAAGAATAGAATAAAGTATTATTTTTATTTTTAATTAAAAATTTTTAAAATTTTATTTTATTTTATATAAAAATTTAAAAAAAATTATAATAATTAAATAAGATAAAATTCGAATAAACAATTAATAAGTAGTAAGTTTAGTTACTAAACTCTTCTCAACTCATCTCAATTTATCATTATAATTTTTTTAAATTTTAATATAAAATATAATAAATAATTTAATTTTTTTAAAATTTTAAAATAATAATATTAAAAAATAATATTTTATTCTCTCGACCTAACTTAATTGAATATTTAAACGCACAAACAGTACTACGAGAAATTAAGGGTGAGTTTGGATGTTGAAGTGAGTTGAGTTGAGTTGAGTTGAGATGATAAAATATTGTTAGAATATTATTTTTTAATATTAAAGTTGTTTTGGGATTTGAAAAAGTTGAATTGTTTATTATATTTTGTATTGGAATTTGAAAAAGGTGTAATGATGAGTGGAGATGAGTTGGGATGAGTTGTGTAACCAAACGCAGCCTAACTCAAAAGAAATCAAGAAGGCAGAGATTTCCACGACGATTCACGTGACATTCAGCTATCTTTCCTACTCACGAGACAGCATTTTCTGCAATCTCTCTACAACTCTAAGAAGCTATATCCCATAAATGCAGATTGTGTACGTATGTATGCTCTGTATCTATATATTTGTTGCGTGTATGTGTATATATATATATACAGTATCAGGACGGAGGTAGCACTATTTGGGTGGGAGAGAAACGCTAGCTCGAGGTTGTCAAAAAAGAAAAAAGTTTTAAGATTAAAATTTAAAATTTTAAAAATTTTAAAAACCTTTCATCTCATCATTATAATTTTTTTAAAATTTTTATATAAAATAAAATAAATAATTCAATTTTTTCAAATCTCAAAACAAATATAATATTAAAAATCTATTCTAACAATATTTTATTCAACTTTTTAACTTTAATCTCAACTCATCTCATCTCATCTTCGAAAATAAACGAGACCTAGAATCAGGATAGAGTATTATAATTTAATTATCAAAATGATTGACCACGGGAGGCTATGAGCTATATATATATATTAGCTAGCTAGCCTCAATAGCACTACAAATATACTTCTAAAAGGCTCGTTTATTTTTAAAAATCAGATGAGATGAGATAAGTTAAAATTAAAGTTAAAAAATTAAATAAAAAATTGTAAAAATATATTTTTAATATTATTTTTATTTTACGATTTGAAAAAGTTGAATTGTTTATTTTATTTTGTATTGAGATTTGAAAAAATTATAATGATTAGATGAGATGGATTTGAAAAAATTGAATTATTTATTTTATTTTGTATTGGAAGTTGAAAAAATGTAATAATGAAATTGAGATGAGATGAGATACTTTTTGAAAACAAACGAGGCCTAAATTTTGTCTGCTATGGATAGACTTTATCCACAGGACCACAATGTCTTCTTTATCAACTTGTGTAAGGAGGAAATACACTATTAATTACAATTATTTTTATTATTGGTCTAAAAAAATCGAGTGCAGACAATAATGTTTGAAATTGATATTGACCCACGATAAGATACTTTAAATA
Source organism: Pterocarya stenoptera (assembly GCA_003123785.1). NCBI lineage: Eukaryota > Viridiplantae > Streptophyta > Magnoliopsida > Fagales > Juglandaceae > Pterocarya > Pterocarya stenoptera. The sequence goes on from QEOT01005801.1 coordinate 53,558, forward strand.
CTTTACAATCGTATTATATCAACAATACACATGTCAAACCAGTAGATCCAAAATACAAAATTAGATAATATCAATATTAATAGACTCTGAACTCAAGAGAAGTAATAGAAGATGTTCCACAAAATGAAGAGCATATAAAGGTACCAAAATATGAGATTGTCCCATGCAAGGACTTAAAGGTTTATAAAGAGTCGATTGGAGAAATAGGTAGTTTAATTTTAATTTTATTATAAATTATTTATCAATAAATTAACATTTCATATTTGAATATTTAGATGTTTTAGTTGTTGCAATCAAAATTAAACCAACTAAACAAATAAGGACGGCATTTGGACAAAAAACAATCCAAGAGATATATGTTATTGATGAGTAGTAAATAATTCTTATAACTTTTCATTCCTTTCAAAATTGAATTATAATATTAATTTAGGAAAATTCTATTAATTCTTTTAATTATTTCTAATTTTGTAGCTTGGACCGCATATGTTTAACTATGTGGGATCGATTTGTTCAATACGAATATAAAAAATTATTGAAGATAAACCAATAATACTTAGAACAAAAATATATGTTCGATCAAATAACGGTATTTATAATAATTAAGCAGCTTAAATGTTTTTCCATATTGTATATACTTGCATTAATATTGATCTAATTTCAACGAAGGATTGTCTCTGTCATCACGTCCATCAAGTACCTTTACAATCAATCCTCCTCTTCCTAAGGCAGGCTGCAATGAAGAAATGGTAATTCTCGCAAATTAACAATTACATATTAATACATTTATATTAGAGTTAATTATTTATGTAATTTACCTATAAATTTCATTTTCTTATATTATTCTTCATTTATAAATTTTAAGGATGGATAACAATGATTTGATAATTAAAAGTATTATTGCAAGAAGTTTAACATACCCATCTGCCCTTTTGTCATCTGTTGGTATTTGAGAAATTGTGAAGAATTGCGATATTGCAGAGTTGACAAAGGGTTTGCAACCCATGGCGGTAAATATTATTTTATTAGTAATAAATTAAAATATTTACAAAATCATTCATTCTAAAAATTGATTATGATTTAACGTAGAAAACAAAATTCTAGATTGAGGTGAAGATAAATATGATTGACTTGGATCAAGTACTTTATTACATGTCATGTGCTGGTTGTAATAAAAGAATTGAATATAAATACAATGAAAGCTTTGTTTGTAAATATTGCAAAAGCCACGGGATCTGCAAATCACGGTATGTATCTTACAATTTTAATTTATAATTGATATCTAATTTATTTTAGAATTTAACACTATTAAAATTGAAAATAATATATTCAATGCATTTAAAGTATTAGGGCATATGTTGAATTGGACGATAGTACTGGAAAGCTAGTTGCTACTATGTTTGGAGAAGTAGCAGAAGAGACATTTGGTTGTTCAACAGTTGAGTTGATAGAACATACTGGAGAGGTATCTTTTAAAAATTTTATTCAAAAATTGAGTTTGGTTATAATGAGTTAAATAAGAAAGAAATTGGACTTTTATTAATTATGTAAAGCTATACAAAATTTATTTTGTAGGAACATCATCTATATATTAAAAACTTTGTAGAGAAATTATCAAAATTTTTTTGGAAGATTCAAGTTTATGCAGATCCAAAGAAACTGAAGGAGAAAAAACATAAGCATTTGAATGTCCTCTCTATTGAGGCAATGCAAGATGAGGAAAATGTTGAATCGTCATCCTAGGCATTTGAATGTCCTCTCTATTGAGGCAATGCAAGATGAGAAAAATGCTGGATCATCATCCTTGAATCAAAATTATCTCATTCAACTTTTATAAAACTATGGGCGATGTTTGTTTAGCCTTCCGACCAACCTTTATATAGAAGGCTAAGGCTATACAAGAGTCTTATTTGAGCAATGTGGGACTCACTATGACAAGACAATCTTGTGAATACAAGTCTAACAAATTTAAAAAAGTAAAATGTCGGATGCAGTCGATTTGGGTAAGCGCTGGGCAGTCGGCAGCTGATGTGGAAAAAAGAGAACGACGTCGTTTTCATTGAGACCAAATTTCGCACTTAGCCCCCAGCTCTCCCTGCTTCTCTTCCTGTTTCGAGTAACCTTCCTGGTCTTTGTGTTTCGACATGGCCCCAGATCTCATTCTCTCCCCCTGCCCCAATCTTTCTTCACTCCTCACTTGAGTGAAACGTCGTGAGGTTGTCCAAACATGAGCAACCATGGGTTCGACTCGGATAATGTCCCGCACGGACTCGGGAGCTTGCATATGTCCGACTCGGAAATTCCCGCCAGATACACTTTTATGGGTTCTAGCTTCCTCAAACCCAAATGGGTCAGATAGGTTTTCATGGTTGACGGAGCAAGGCGATGAACTCATTTGTTCGAAGGGTGTTCCCAAAGTCCTCGTTGTTTTGACGATTGTAATCTCCGTACTTGTCACATCTGAGTTCTTTGTTTTCGCCTCCTGAGCCTAAACCATTCTCGCTGCTGGCTCCGATTCCCATATGGCCTGAATGTATGGGGCTTTTGGGTTTCATCGATGGTGTGGAAACACTTCCTAATGTCGAATTTCAAAAACTAGCGAGAGAGAAGTGTGTTTTGGGTCAGTTGTGGTTGTTGATTTTGCTTTTCTGGTTAATGAGTGTTTCTGGGTTTTGTTGGATTATGGCTTGATTGTGGAAATGGATCATGGGTTGAAGATGTTGCCTGATCATATTTGTTTCTTACGAGTACTGTTATTAGTCTATTTTATTGAGTAACTATGTGTTAATCCGATATCATGTTTTGCAAGGAGGGATTTGATATTTATAAAAATGTGCAATTTCTTTCTCTTACTGTTCGGGGTCAATTCGTTCAACTATCTGAGCTTGAGCTTGATCGAGTGGACTTCGGCTTTGAGGGAGGGAGGAATGGAAACACAGAGGGAGATGGCAACTGAGGGAGGGAGGGAGAAGAAGAAGAAATGGGAAGAAGAAGTTTTTTTTTTTTAATGAATAGTAATTGCCACGTCAGCAGTCGATTGCATGCCGACTGTAACTGGCGACTGTACCTAGCAGAGCTATTTAAAAAATTATGTTATTAGTTTTGAAATTATAGTTATATTTATAAATTTTAATTTATAATTTAAATTATATAATAGTTTAGGTAAAAATAATTTAAATTATGCCAGAATAAGAATCGCGGCAATATAGAGAGGGTTTGAATAAAATAGTGTTTTAATCATTTAAGAGCACATCAGAGCATTGACATTCATCTAGTTAAAGTCATACTCATATATAAAATTTAGCTAAAAGAATATATTTTGCATAAAATCAAAATTATTAAAAATATAATATTAGTCAAAATAATAATATAATAATATTTTTTTAATAATAATATTTTTTATATTTTATTATTATACTAATTATATGTTAATTAATAATTTATATTTTTAATTAGCTGATTGTTTCCCTAAGTTTTTTTGTTTTCAACCTAATTATATAGGACAAAACTTGGAGAAGAGTTCAGAATTAATGTAATAGAGGCGAAAGTTTGGTAATTCCAATGAAGACCATTTTAATATAATTAAGCCTAATTATTCCTAAATGGCCTAGGTACTTCTCCAATTATTACATAATGATTAGAAAAACGAGCTCACTCTAATGAGAAATGAGCCGACGTTTGATCATAATTTGGAGCTACAACTCTACATGACTACAAGAAGTAATAAGCCAACCATCTATCGAACATGGCAAGACATTCCTTAGGCTTGTACTCCGGTGCTGTGTGACCCGCGCCCTGCACAAACCAAAATCACATTATTATATCTGCTCTATAATAAAAGAGGCAATAGCCTCATAAATACTAGATTTTCTTTGATTTCACATTTAGCAGTTATTATTATGGAATTAATCTTTGCATCATCCTACACACCACACACCATAATTTTTTTTATTTATTTATCTTATTAAATGTGTATTATATGGATGATGAATAAAAAAATATAAATGTTTCAAGAAGAGTAAAATAAAAAAAAATTGAAAAAAATTAAAAAAAAAAAAAACACATTGATGTGTGGTGTGTAGGATGATGCATAGCAATGCTCATTATTATGCCCTCATTTATAGGGGTGGTGCCCCCACCCCCGCCCTATAATTACATTTTTACAATTACATTTCTGTCCTATTTTCTTTGAGTTCACATTGCGTAATTACAATTTTGCCCTCATTTGGACAATTTCATTGTTGTCCTCTAATCTTTGAGTCGCATTCAGCAATTGCTATTTTGCTCTCATTTGCACAATTACATTTTTGTCCTCTAAAATTAATTCGAATAGCGGATTTTGTTTACGTTCACACTATCCCCATTTGCACAATGATGTTTTTGTCCTCTTTTGCACAATTACATTTTTGTCCTATAATTCATCATTAAAATTTTCTATTATTCTAATATTAATTAGAATTTAATAATAATAATAATGAACTTAAAAAATAATTAAAATTGAAGATTTTGGTTTATTGAAGTTTTGTCGAACAAATTAACAAATTAGAGTTTTTTAATATTTCTTCTTAGATTTAAAAATAATTGTATTTTTCATATATAATATTATTTGAAAAACTAACAATTGCCTTCATATTATTTTTCATAGTAATTCATAAAAATAAATCATAGTCAATGGACTAATAATATTTTTCATTTTACAAAATTCAATTATTATTTTTAGGTTCCAATTTATGCATCAATCTATAATTGGTCTTTAATATATCATATTCACTATTTTATTTTTGGTGGTAATGCATTTCATATAAATCTATTTGTAATGCATTTTTTAAAATTATTATTAATAACACTTTTAATCCTTTAAAAATTATTTTGGTAAGAACATGCTTTTTTTTTATAGGATCGATATGCAATTCCAAATTTGAAATAATAATAATAATATTATATTAAATTTAAAAAATGAAAATATTGTCTTTAAATTTAAAGAATAATATTTTATTACTATAGGATATCATTTCAAAAGAATAATAATTGCCCTCATATTATTTCTAATAATAATGAATCACACTGAATGATACTTTTTAAACTAATATTATTTTCATTTAAAAAAATATTGTACTTTAAAAAAAATTAAAATGAATGATCTACTTATGCATTTTATCATTCTAATAACAATTATAACTAGTTCTGAAAAAATTACAAATAATATTATTTTATTTTTCATTTATAAGAACATGAATATTATTATTATGTACATGTCTAATTAGTCTCATAACAAGTGGAGCAATACATGTCCTATTTTGATTTCAATATAATGAGTTCTAAATATTTGATTTGTTATGTGTTCAATAAGTTTACATTTTCAGTTTCCTTCATTTTTTTCAAGTATAATTATAATCATTTATAAAATTTGTTGAATAGATTTATGATAATCTTTAGAATTATCATACTTGGTGTTTTAATTGACATGCATCTTAAAATTCATATTTACTATATAAAAAATGCCGTAGCACTTTCAACATGGAATACGTGCCTTGCACGTACGTAAACTCTTAACTAGTGTCACAGTGTGTGTGTATATGTAAATATATAAATATATATATATATATATTAACAGATTTTATTGAACACGATAATACAAGGAATTATATTGTGGAGGATTCTTGCCTTTATAGTTGTGAATGTCAAACTGTACTTGTCCTCTGTAAAGATGGTGACGTATCTGAAGATGACAAAATGAAATTTATCATGCATGAGATGGTACGTAGCAAATTTAGAAAATGGAAAATCATACTGTCTAGAAAGGAGCAGGGTAACAAATTATATAAGGTGGTCATGGAAGTTCACCCTGCAATTTGACCATCAACAAACCAAGGTCTCCAGTCATCCTTTATAGACAAGTCCAGTGATTCTATCCATTCTTGTGTTCCCATATATGGAATCAACATGTCGTGATCACCGCTACGTACACGAAGAAAATTTCGACATAAGAGTACTTTTTCACAAATATTTATATATTACTCGTTAATAGGGTTATGCTGACATACCAAGCTAAGCCCAAGGCAGGGGAGGGAGCTGGGCATAAGCTTTTCATGGCATTTCCAGGAATTTATTACAGTAATTTCTTGTCCGATCAATAAGTATGAGTAGCGAAATTCTTATAGAAGAGGCATGCATGTAGTAGTAGTACCTGTAAACCAGAGCTCGGAGATCTTTCGTGGTGAGATTTCGGTGATAATCAATACTCGTTATGACATTCTTTGTATATGCTAAGCTCTTATTGCATCTCTCCCAGTCTGTTTTGGTTCCCTGATCAATCACAGGATAGCTTAAACGTATTTAGTGAAACTGTAATGTATTTAAATTCTATCGCGATTAGAAGTACCATATATTATATGTACGTACTAATTAAATACCTCTCGAACGTGGAGAGCGTTTTGCACCGTTTTATCATTCGCCCAAACATAAGAGTACAGATAATTATAGTTCTGGAAAAAATAAATAGGCTGTATGAAAAATAGATAAAGCATAGCATCTCATCTCGTCTCGTTAGAAATTGTGTGTGTGAGAGAGAGCTAGAGAGAGCGAGAGAGAGAGATACCCGACACCATGGTTCAAGAACTTGATCTGGTGCTGAATGGAGTATATCTATGAAATTATCGTCGAGATGGAGGCTAAAAGTCCCGAGTTTATTTGGCTTTGGGGAGAATGCAGCGCAATTTGGTTCCAAGATTTGGGCCATATATATATCATCTAAGCACTAAAAATTCCATGGGCACGTAAATTATTATTCATTGCCCGATCAAACTAATTGACAACATGACTTATGTAATCCAGAATTAATGTTCTTATTTAATCCTACTCACCTCATTGACCTCTCGAAGATCTTCTACACATTGTGTATTGTTTGGATCCGGATTTATATATCTTCCTTGGCAGTTTCTTTTTGTTGACTATAAGCACACAGATAATTAAAAAAAAAAATTACATATTTTTACTGCAATGAGATCATGACATTTTTCTTTGTAGTCAAATATGAAAATAACTAATTTACTTTTAGTTACTATACAAACAATATCTACTGATATTTTAGCTAAAGGCATGTGACCTGATTGATATAATTAAATCCAGAGTCTCTAAAATGGAAGTCTTAGGTTCGAAACCTTCATCTCCAATTGTTAAAAAAAAAAAAAAAAAGTCATTAATATTTTCTATTTTTTATTTTATTTTGAATACAAACATAGTCTTTTCTACCTTGGACGGCGAGGAGCTCATGATGCGGTCCTTGCCGCGTGTTTGTGTACAGCTGTATTTATATTATGTGAAAGGGGTAAAAATAGAATTTGAGTGGAGTAGTATATATATTGTATATATATAGCATTTTATTAACAACTATAGTCCTTCAGGTAGAAAAATATTACGAAAAGCATTCATTGGCTAACTAAAGAGCACTCCACCTGATAAAGTCTATCGGATATAAGTGCTGTTCGGTGAGCGAATTTTACTCTTGCATTCCAGTCCCAAATCTCATATGTTACTGGGTTACCAAGCACTAAACCCTGTGTCGAATTTTCCAAACTATAAGTCCAACAATATTGACGAGAAAAGAGATCAATTACAAACATGAAAAGAATACAGTGCAATCCACTATACATATTATTATTATTATATATAGATAGTGCTGTAAGTACATACTTTGAGATTCAATGGTGGCGAATGTCCAATCTCGTTACCTACAACATGCATATGAAGATGAGTAATCGTGCCGCAGCAACTAACATAGAAAGATCGATCATCTGAATAATGATCTATTTTTGTTATTTATTATACATCGGAGATGAATTCTTTCTTCCAAATAATGACGGAAACGAAAAGGAAATTAGTGCGATCATGCTACCATATTTTTCTTGGAGTGAAATTGAGAAATTAATTTACCATTTAAAACTTCTAGAACGATGATCGGGACGGTTTTCCCGGAGTAAGAATCGCCGGCAATATAGAGCGGATTGAAGAGAAACGTGGGATGAGCCTTGAGCCACTGCATGCAGCAATATGATATATAATAAATACAAATTAATTAGTCGTCTCAAGTAACGTCTAAAGTATTTATATATATATATATAAATATATATATATATATGAATGAGTAGTACTTATCCTAAAATATTACAAGCTACTGCTGATCATCATGGGTAGATTACATCTACGGTGATCTTTGAGATCCTCTTAATTTTCTGCCAAATGCATGTATATATATACTTTGAGATTAAACCCCGGCCCTTTGGTAAATTAATCCGAGTCCGCTCACCTTTCTTAGAAATTCATAGGTTTGTGCTGTTGACGATGTATCGTTGCTGTTGTATGCTTCCCAAGTTGTTGCATATGAGAATCCAGTACCGACCGGTGCATCCAAAAATATTATGTTCGCAATCTAAAAGTTCAACCCAAATTACTTCAATCATAAAATGTTACTTGCTAGTTGTTTACACATCAAATAATATCTCTTACTTTTGTCCACGAGTACGGGTTCAATTCCAACGTTGGTTTGTTCCCACTAGAGTTTGCATAGTCGAAAGTAAAAGGACCTACAATACACACGAATGCCAAATCATTGAGCCAATGAATTAGCAAATATTAGTAGTCCACAACACACTTTGATTAGGGTCTACTCAAGTTTATGTTTGAATTTGCCAAGAGCCTGATTACCTGATCATGACATATAACCCGATTTGAAAACCTGGGATCGAACCCCTGACCTCCCTTATAAAAAAACTTTAAATATTTGAATTTACGGAAACAACAAATAGATCTTACAATATATGCAGGGCCGGCTTAATGGTAAGGCGATTTAGTTCATTGCCTAAGCCCCCATCTTATGTATGGCCCCCAAAAATAAAAATGAGGTGCTTTAAAATTATTTTTTTTGAAAAAAAAAATAAAAACCATTTCATTAAATAAAATTTTAAATAATTTTTATAGTTTTCAATGTGTGTAAGGCCCCATAATACTTAAATTTAATATTTAATACCATGATTTTTTTTATAAGTAATACCATGAGTTATTTAGTTTTAAATAATTGTTTTAAGATCTTGTTAAATTGAGGTACAAAATCACTATTGAGACCTCATTTTAAGTTGTTGTTGTAAATATAAATTCACAAAAATTATATTTAATGATTTTAAATAAAATCTCATTTTATTGAAAATTTTGAAAATATTCCATGTAATAATTTATATTTTATTGTATTATAATTACGAATGACTCATTTAAATTTTATCTTATGCCTCAATTTGTATTGAACTTATCCTGAATATAGGTATTGTAAAGTTTACTTGACGTGTCTATCTCCCCTTCTATTTAAAATTTTTAAGTACTAATAAAAAGGTAAGCCGATAAATTTCCAGCACACCAAACAACAAATAGTAACTAATGTTAAAACTAAAAATAATCACATATTATTCAAAATAAAACAACCTCCATGTGGTTGAGGCAGGGACAAATACACCACGCAAAAAACGGAACGAGCCATTAATCGTTTTAATATTAATGTTATCCGACCCTTCATAACTTTGCTTCAACAACCATTCTCTCTCTAGCAAATAAAAAAAAAAAAAAACCATTCTCTCATCTGTTGTCCTCATTTCAAGCAAAATATAAAATAAGAAAGCTAAAAAAAGGAACGATCAGCTGTCATAAATATTATTTGTTTTCCCTGTCTATGTAATGTAAAAAACCCAATTTATCCCTTCCGAGTGGGTGGGGCCGGGGCGCACCAACTTTCGTGGAAAGAAAATCTTCCAAGTATTATGCTAGTTAAATTAATTCTTCATAATTATAGGGTGCGAAACACGTTCTGAGGAAAGGTAGAGTTTTTCAGCCATGATTTGTAAAAATTAAATAATAAAGAGAGACAGAGATGGCTACAAGGGAGAAATATATGATACCTATTTCAAATAAAAGGCCCGAGAGACCGGAACAACCAGGACCACCGGTGAGCCAAAGCACAAGAGGGTCATCCTTGGGATTCCTTTCAGACTCGATGAAGTAATAAAACAGCTGCACCTCGTCTAACTCTCCAACGCCAATGTACCTTCGTCTCATGTAAAACCAGAACCATGCATATAATTAAACTGATCTATATATATATATATATATATTAAACTGATCTATATATCTACATGCATATATATATATATATATATATATGAAATGCAATAATGCAACATGTGTACACACTGACCCAGTTTCGAGTTTGAAGGGAAGCTTGCCAGGGAAGCCAGGAAGAGTGTCGATGATGGACTGCGACTCAACCGAGTTGGAGATCAGGAGCAATACATGAACAAGTACTACTACAGACAACCACATTGTGAGATTACCACTGCTGCTACAACGTCTGCATATATAGATATCAGAGGTGGTACTGAAGGTGCCCTGCAGTCTGCACATTATAACCACCTTACCCAGCTCGCTAATAAATCTAGTCATGTGCTGCCATCATCCCCGGCCCCCATATATATATATATACTAGGTTGCCTTGCTAACTTTATTGGTATTGTTCAGCGAAGGTACCGCCGATCTCATTTAATGGCATTAATTTGAATTTGTACGTGTAGCTCGTGGGAAATGATGTAGGAAGAGAAGGTGATTGCGTCTTGACAGGTAGGTTTAAAAACTGGTAGGAGCATTAGGATGCATTTACATTGTGCTATGCAAGTAAAACTTCTATATTAATTTATAACATTAGGATTAATTTATATTAATTTATTATTATAATTAATTTTTTTATAAAATCAATTTTTTTATATACATTTTGCAATTAGCATCCCCTATATATATTTGGCATTAATAATACAAATGCAATAATAAAAAATATAATTTTTTTTATATAAAAATATAATAAAATGAAAAAAAATATAATATATTATAATAAATAAATGAATGTGCAAATAGAGATTTGTTGTGTTGTTGAGGGAGGGAGAAGAAGAAAGGATTGTGAGAGAGAGAGTGAGAGGAGAGAGAAATAATTAGTAAAATAGTATTTGAAGAGTGGATAATAGCTCTCCAAATTTAGATAAATATTGTTCATAGTTAGCTAAATATTTAGATATGCATAAACCAATATAGAGGAATTTAGGCTCATATTCTACAAATATAACTTTACATATGTATATGTATAGACCAATGTGAATGCTCTTAGCTTCTTAGTTCATATAGTGTATACACCAAGTTACCAACGACCAATTGCATGATCAAGGATCGATGAAATATTATGTATCGTTTTGTTCCACTCTTTTTTTTTTTTTTCTTCTTAATTTTTATTAGGGGAAAAATATGTATTCATATGAAAATAGAAATGATACAACGTTTCAAATTAAGTTATTTATTGTGTATGATGTGAGAAAATGAATAGAATTTGTTATATTTATGGATGAGTAAGGGCTGATATAAGCTTAGGATAGCTTAGGAAATTATTGACAGTTGACTCTTTGTGGTCACAGTTCTTTAAGTCCAAACATGTAAATGACGAGCATATTTTTCTTGCTAATCCAAATAATGAGTCTCAGTTTTGGAAGATGTTGATAAGATGCATCCCGGATATCTTTGAACATTCAAAATGGAAGCCGAGGGAGAGATTTCTTTTTGGTTTGATAAATGTTTGGGGGAGGAAATTGTTGCAGTTAACTTTCCGGTTACTGTGCTCGATTGAAACTGAAAGAATGCTGGTTGGATGATGGCTAGGATTTGGATCTCTTATATTGGTTGGTTGGTCCTCAAAAAGTTCAAGATATTGTTAACTCTATGTGTGGGCAGAAGAAGGGGCAGATCGGTTGGTTTGGTTGGCCAAGGAGGATGGAAATTTCACTACTAAGAGTGCTTGGGAATGCATAAGGGTAAGAGTTTCTAAAATCAGATGGGCTGGTTGGGTTTGGCATCCGTGCCTTCTAAAGAAGATGATTATTAGTATGAGGAAGTATTTCAATTATGTCCTTAGTTTGGATGACAGATTAAGAAGAATTGGTATTCCCATTGTTTCTAAGTGTAATTGTTGTGGAGAAGGGGCCTACGAAAATTTGAATCATGTTTTAGCTACGGGAGAGGTGGCTAAGGCCATTTGGAGGAAATGTGCTATTCAGGCGGGCATGTTGAGATATGATTTTGGTACATGGAAAGAGACAGTGCATGCACGGTTTAATAGAGCTTCAAAGAAATCCACGAAAGGGTTTCTAATTGGCATAATTCCTGCTATAGTAACTTGGTATATCTGGCTTCGGCGGTGTAGAGTTAGGATGGAAGGAAAAACTGAATCAGTGGAGGAGACTTGGTGTAGCATTAAGTTTTGGATTGCTAAACTAAGTGAGAAGCTTCGAGTATCCCAGCCTTTTTCTTTGCAAGATGATAGAATCCTAGCTGACTTGAATATCCAACCGAGAATCAAAAGTAGAAAACGTATGCAGGTTGTCCACTAGAATCGATCGAAACATGGATGGATTAAATTGAATGTTGATGGAAGTAGTTGAGGAAATCCGAGAAAAGCAGGTGCAAGGGGAATTTTACAGGATGCCGCTGGTAATATGATTCAAGCTTTCTCTTCTCTGCTTGAACATGGGACAAACAATTATGCAAAGTTTCTGGCACTGCTACTGGGGGTGAGACTTATTTGCCAACGAGGTTTGAATAAGGTGGAAATAGAGATGGATTCCATGATTGTAGTCAACTGGTTTAGACTAGCTAAGTGTCCTATTTGGTACCTTGAGGATTATTGAGAGGAACTTATGGGGTTGCTTAGAGGTAAGTGTTTTACGGTTTCTCATATCTATAGACAAGGAAATGCCCCGACAGATTATTTGGCTCGTCTCGCGTCGAAAAACTGTACTGCAACATTATCATAGAATTTGTTGGAGTCGGTTCCTCCTCTGTTGAGGGGATTGATCAGGACAGATAAGCTTGGTCTTCCCTACTTTAGAAATGTTTCTTAATGGTTCTAATTTATCTATGGTGGGACTCTGTTTTGATGTCTTTTTTTAGTGTTTAGGATGTTTTGGAATTGTCGGCATTTTTGTTTCTGCGGCTTCTCCGCCATAAGTGACGTTCAATAAAATTCAGGAGGTGCTGCCCTCTTTTTATTTTAAAAAAAGAAGAAGAAGCTTAGCATAGGAAAATTGTCTTGTACAATTATTTTTGAAAAAATTTGGACTTCACCACAAAAAAAAATGATAATTATTATTATTTTTATAGTGAGATCGATATCTTTTTAAAAAGAAATTTACAGAACCCAAACCGTACATGTAAACATTTCATATGTACGGTACATATATTTGATGGGCCTCATGAATATTTGAAGGTTAGTTAATGTATGGTGGTTCCATGCACAATTGAAGTCCAATTAATCCCGTTCTTTCAGAAGAAACAAATACAGCAGAGCCCTGCAGCTGTGGCTTTCAAGGCAATTTAAAACACGTGATAAGTGATCAAATAACAAATAATCCCCAACAAAATTAAAGACCACTAAGTGATAAGCCTTGTAAACAACTATTCTTAACTTATACCTAATGATCGTTAATTTACCAGAAAAGCTCTTATGTTTGAATTGCAGGTTGCAACACGTTTATTTTCGAGCATTCCATGTTTATTTACTGTCTTCTGGTTGCCTAATGCCAGGCTTGCACTCGTAAGAAAGATCACAACCACTTATCTCTATCTCCCTCTCTTCCTAGGCGGCGGCGTGTATGCTTTTATCCAACTAGCAGGCTTCAATAAGGGGAGGAGATCATCAGGGAGTGCCTGGTTGCAACTGAACAAAAAGGTTCCAGAGTGCAAAAGTATTATTATATGTATGACTGCGGTCAAGATCTTTATTGAGGTACTTGTATCTAGATTTTGAGAATGTAGAGTAATCAGAGAAAAACTTTGTTATAAAAATAGTAACAATTCGTGGACTTCTCCTTATTGTCGGTAAGTACTTGAATTAAAAGTTAGGCTACTAATAGCGAGTTAAAGTGGGACAGGTTATGGGACAGCCCAAAATAGGTAAACCCAAGACAGACGAAGCCCAAAGTTTCTAGTTGATGTAGGTGGGTGCGTGGTTTCAATTATGGACCGTGTGCTGGAACTGAATTAAGCTATTGGGCTGAAATGAGGAGTGGCGTCATCCTTCCCCATGTACGCGGAACCAAGTGTTGCTGGTCTTAAAACTAAATTTTTTGATAGATTCTGAAGTCAATTAATTTATTGATAAAGAAGAAATCTACTCAAAAACATTAGGAGGAGTGCTCTTAGTTTATATCACTCACTTTGCTTTCTTGACGTAACACCATTGTCGAGCCAACTGTAGGGTTGAGCTTCACTCGAACTGTAGAGTTGAGCTTCGCTTCAACCAACTGTCGAGCTCTACTCAAGCGAGCTTTTTGCCTGTACTTCATTCGAGCACCATGTCAAGTGAGAGTTGAGGGAACTCCCAGCTTGACGTCTTCTCAACTCACAACTAGGCTCCACATAACCTAATACTTTTCTCTCATGGTTTCTCTAAGACCAAATTAGGTCCTTCTAACTCATAAATTATCATAATGTGTAAGGGGGTTTTTTCCCCATAGGCCCTTCAAGCAAGTCCACGAAGAATTGCTAGGGAGGCAAGTCCGAGGGCCCAACCGAGTGTAATACCCGGGAACCCAACCTTTCATGAGGGAATGACGCCATTTTAGTATATCTTCCCCCTTCACATTTCAACTGCTTTTCCCGATTTTTTCTCTTCCCTTTTAGTTTTCTTTACTCCCGAAATTTGCTCCACCCCGGTTTCCAAAATCTCCACGTCTCTATGGTTTCTCTTCTATTCCTGATCTTCATATCATAACTTCCCTCTATAGAACATGCTCTCTCCCTCTGATAGCCATCATGAAACGTCAACATTCTTCTCACCGTTGCCTTCTTGCACTAACACTGCACAGACACCCGAAAACCGGCCACCTTGCATCACCGAGTATAAGCCGCTGTGATACTCAACTTGCATCACCTGAACCACCATGCTCAAACACTGCCCAGCCCTTGCCAACCCCAAGCAACGACATGAGACCTCCCTCGCAGGATAGAAGCCTAACTCCATTCTCATGTCCCTTCGTTGACAACCAAAACATTTTGCTTGGCCACCATATGCAATTCTGTTTTACTTCTTAAAAATAGAGCATCGTTGGAGGTCACCGTGGGCTTCAAATCGGCCACCTTACACTGCCAGCCTCCTCCACGCCATCACCACCATACTGCACTACCGCTGCCTCAAGTCACAGTCCTCCCTCTTGGTAACATTTTTCCCTCACGCCGTGGTGCTCTCTCTCTTTCTCACCCTCCAATCTCTCATCTCTCTTTCTCTCTCTCCCCAGTGCCATGCCGCACGGCTCACCACCGTCGATCCCTGCCTAGCCCGTCGCTCCTTGCCCCTCCACGCATATCTTGGCTTTATTTGTAAGTCCATGCCGCCGCACTTCAATTCATTTGTTTTTCATGTTTGCTGTCTTAAAGAGTTATATATATATTTTTATGGGTAATTCTGCAACCTAATAGAATAGGAGTTATTACAATTATGCACTTTGATTATGTTTGCAAATGATAAATTATTACAGAAACTATTGCATAGCTGGTCTACTAAATAAATAAAATTACATTATTACCTTGGAGTTACAAGTTGCATTATTGTGTTTTAAACTTTCAATATGTATTTATAAACTCTAGTTTTTCATGTTTACAGAAATTATTTTGGTAAGTTAAATTTATTTTAAGTAAAGTTTTTCTTTCAAAAGTAAGTGATAATGTTGTAATTTTATTATGTTGTAATTTATTAAATAATTATTGTTGTATAACTTTAAAAGGGATTTTGGTATAATTATGTTATGTAGTATTAAATCTGATAGTTTGATTTTCAATAGTAAATAAGTTAGAGTTTAATACTTGAGTAAGAGATTTAGTTGGAATTTGGGAAGTGTTAATAATTTAGGAGTCCGTGAATTTATGTTTTTGAGGAATTAAAATAAATTATTTTAGTATCCTAGGCTTAAATATTGAAATACGTGTTCGATTGAAAATTTATGAAAATTACGTGATTATTTTTATAGATGACGAATGATTTTCATTTAGTACTATTGTTGTGGAGAAATTCTGAAAAAGCTAAAAGTCCAGGTAAGTAGGGTTCCTATGCTAGGTTTTACACGAATTATTGAGACTAAGGTTGACTTTTTGAAAACTTTGCATATTTTGTGATGAAATGAGAACTTGGAAAAAACCAACCTCGGTCGCTTATTTGCATTACTCATGAAAGTGGAAAAATATTTTCTAACATACATTGTGTAGACATGAGCTATATTTGTCATGCTATCTCTGAAATCTGAAAAAGAGCGATATTGAAAATCTGAAAAATTGTGCAATGATTTAGAAAGATGCTCCGACTTTTGTTTTCAATATGTGAAAATGATTTGAATATGTTTCGATACTTTGTTTTGTTTTGATATGATATTTGAAAACCTTTGGCATGGTGTATTGATTTTGTATCTGACTATGTCCCTACTTTGCTCTGTTATGCTCTACTCTGCTCTGTTTGGGTTGGTACTAACTTCTCTGTCTCTGAGTGCACCCACTTTGGAAACAAAGTGATTTTTATATGGTCTTTCTTGTGTACTTGGGGCTCCGAGAAGAACAAAGGAAAGATTTCACCCTTGTCTCTGCCTGGTTTGGCCACCGGGATTAGCACAACCCTACCATGGAGGTGAAACATGGTCTCTGCTCTGTGAGATGCTCTATTTTGATGTGATGATGATGCTCAGGTTATGTTATGCCAAAGTACTCTAGGTTTTATGTGATTTAAAACCATCGCTCGGTTACGTTTGAAAACATGTTTTGTTCTGCACGATAACTCTTGAAAATATTTTGTTCTGCATACTGTACTTTGTAAGTACTCATGTTTGCATGCTAGCATATGTCCCCTGTTTACTAAGTTGTTAATAGCTCACCCCTTATCTCCACAATATTTTTCAGATAATTTGAATATTTCAGCTTAGGATCAAGATTATGGAGCATAGGTAAGATGATTTTTAATCATAATGGATTAAGCATAGAATGTCTCTTTCAATATTGGTGTATTTGTTGAGTAATCTTGTCGTGTTCTGATAACTTGGTATTTTGGGAGGTTGATTATATTAAGGAAATTAGTCTGAAACAAAATGTTTTATATGATATTGAGATTTTAGATTTTATGAATATATTGTTAGAATGTAGGTTTAAGTGACTAGAAGTAACCCTCCAACCCATTCGGGACTGGGGCGTTACACCGAGCCCTACAACCCTCATCTACAGGGAGTCAGTGGGCCCTTAGTAGGGTATTTGGCTCACAAGCATAACCCACCCATGAAGCAACTCCCTAGAGGGGAAAGTGAACGGTCGGGACAAATAAGACTCGTTGCCCCGACACCACCCCGATGACAAGTTACCCTCTGAAACCAACACTGGCAAGAATGCGAGAAATATGTAAAACCCATGATTCCTTGGAAATAGGCATGGGAAAGCCTAGCATAGAACGCTTTTGGGCAAAATAAGTTAAGGAACCACTTCGTATTAATGGCGCCACTCCCTAGACTCTACGCCGTATTAATGACATCACCCTAGAAGCCACGCCGCATTAATAGATTTTGATCAAGCAAATAGTAGACAAGACATGGGCCCCTCAAAGTCAGGGTTGAGCTGTCACCACCAGAAACCTAGTATAAAAGTCGATCCCCAGGTACAAAAGCTCTATCTAATTCCTCGAAGCTTAGGCACAAATTATTAAGGAAATATACTGACTTTAGCATCAGAGACTCCCTGGTTACCACCAAGACCCGCATTTTCCGTGTTTGATTGAGTGTGCAGGCGACAGCCTAAAAACTTGAATTTCTGGAACCTGGTCTAAAGGTGCGCGAAACACGACGTTAACAATATGTTTAGTGAACAATGATTGGAACAACAATGTGCCCTTACTACGAAGGAGCTTTCAACGTTTATGCACGTAGATAGATCTTACCCGATTCACCTTTAGAACATTGTACAGCCTTTTACAGTACAGCTAGCCATTTATTGTCAAAACACATCCAGCTTGTAGGTTCTCCAACTATATATTACATCAATAAAAACAAGCTAATTGGAAAGAGAATTAGCTATTTGATAATATGTGCTACAGGAAGTAGTAAGAAAACCATCTATCAATCATGGCGAGACATTCCTTAGGCTTGTACTCTGGTGCAGTGTGACCCCCACCCTGCAGCACAAACCAAAATGACACTACATTTATATATAACAGTTTTGCTTGACTACGATATATATGGGGAATTATTTTGCCTGAGCGCGGAGAATGCTTGCCTTTATAGTTGTGAATGTCAAGCTGTACTTTTCCTCTGTAAAGATGGTGACGTATCTGAAGAAAACAAAATGAAATTCACAATGCACGAAAAGGTAGCAAATTTAGAAAATGGAAAAGTGAACAGTCTAGAAAGGAGCATGGTCACAAATTAAATAAGGTGGTCATGGATGTTCACCCTGCGATTT
This sequence comes from Pterocarya stenoptera, assembly GCA_003123785.1. Taxonomy (NCBI): domain Eukaryota; kingdom Viridiplantae; phylum Streptophyta; class Magnoliopsida; order Fagales; family Juglandaceae; genus Pterocarya; species Pterocarya stenoptera. Next base: position 72,110 of record QEOT01005801.1, read on the forward strand.
GACCGTCAACAAACCAAGGTCTCCAGTCATCCTTTAAAGACAAGTCTAGCGTTTCTATCCATTCTTCAGTGCCCACATATGGAATCGTCATGTCGTGATCACCGCTACACGAACAGAAGTTCTTCAAGTCAGGAAAGGCTAGAAAACTTTGAAACAGAGTCTTTGCCATATATATTTTGATAAGCATTCCACATCACTCGTCAATCGGCTTATGCTGTCACACGCACCAAGCCAAAGGCAGGGGAGGAAGGGCAAAAGCTTAATTGGCTTAGCAATTCTAGGAATTTATTGCATGGAGTTCCTTGTTCGATCGATAAGTACGAGTAGCGAAATTCTGATAAAAGAGGCATACATGTACTACCTGTAAACCAGAGCTCGGAGATCTTTCTTGGTGAGGTTTCGGTGGTAATCAATACTCGTTATGACATTCTCTGTATAAGCTAAGCTCTTATTGCATCTGTCCCACTCTGTTTTGGTTCCCTGAACACCAACTTAAAAAGTACTCCCTGAAATTGACGTAATCATGAATTCAAATTCTATTTCGACTCAGAGTACCATACGTACGTACCTCTCGGATGTGGAGAGCCTCTTGCACTGTTTTATCATTCGCCCAAATGTAGGAGTACAGATAGTTATAGTTCTGGAAATAATATATAAATAGGTTGTATGATTATAAAATAGTCATAATATTATAGTTGAATTTCGTGCGAGAGATAGAGAGAGAGAGAGATCTATGTACCCGACACCATGGCCCTGGAACTTGAGGTGTTGAGGTGTGTATGTCTATGAAGTTGTCACCGAGAACGCTCCATTCCCGAAGTTTATTTGGGCTTGGGGACTCTGTAGCGCAATTTGGTTCCAATATTTGGTTAAGAAATATATTGGAGATGCACTACAAATTCCATCGATGGGTAAATTAGTATGGATTAATAATGCCCAATTAATACATGAAACTAGACATACATGCAACATGACTTGTGTAATCCAGAATTGTTAATCTTAATCCAACTCACCTCTTCGACTACTTGAAGATCTTCTATGCACTTTGCATTGCTTGGATCTGGATATATATATTCTCCTTTGCAGTTTCTTTTAGTTGACTATAAGCACAGATATATATAGAAGACATTACATATCCAGGAGAAGAGGATACGGCCCTTTACCCATACGTGCGTTACTTTTTGACTCTACGTCAAGTTTAATTAATATTAAATATAATTAATTGGCTTGTAAATTAAGAGCAGAGGATTTAAAAAAATTAAATTATTTATTCTATTTTATGTGAAAATTTATAAAAATTGTAATGATGAAATGAAATTAGATAAAACATTTTTCAAATCCAAACGAGGCATGAGACTAGCAACATATGCAGGAGGAAAAAGAGTCTTTGTCAACAAGAACTTAACTAATAATTAAGGAGCATTTGATCACCTCATAAAGTCTATCGGATATGAGTGCCATCCGGTGAGCAAATTTTAGTCTTGCATCCAGGTCAAAAATTCTATGTGTAAGTGGGTTACCTAGCACAAAACCCTGCGTCCATTTTTCAAAACTATTAATCCAACAATTATCATGAAAAAGAAAAAATAAAAGACATAAAAGCATTGAATTCAAGATCAGCTAGAACTACATACTTTGAGAATCAAAGGTGGCAAATGTCCAATTTCGTTGCCTAGATCATGATCATAAGATGAGAAAATCACGCCACAACAATTAGCGTTGAAATTAAAGAATTAGATACATAATAATCATATGATCTTTTATGCTGAATAATCTGTTTTTTGTTATTTATGCATGTCATGGATCATATCATGAATTATTTCTAATACAATAACAAGTTTCTATTATTTCTTCAAGATAGATCAAAATGAAATTTGATAAGATGATAATTCAATTTGCTAAATTAATCTTATAACCCTGTTAATACATTTTTCAAAGAATCAATTAAATGGGGAAGATAATATATATACCGTTTGAGACTTCTTGAACAACGATCGGGACGGGTATGCCGGAATAAGAGTCGCCGGCAATATAGAGTGGGTTTGAGAGAAACATAGAATGAGTCAAAAGCCACTGCATGCACCGTGATGATATAATAGATCATACAAGTAATTAGTCTCACATAAGGTAAATTAATATGTATGAGTATATATGGGATGCTGATCTTAATTTTCTGCCAAATAGAAAGCATCTTCCAATTAAATCCCTTTGATTAATTAAAAATGCTACTTTGTCCTCTCTATTTGTCCCCTATACCTCATATATTTTTATTTTTTTATTTATTAATTAAGGAAGTGACTATTAGTGTATTCATATATATATTTTTTTATTTTTTAAAAATATTAAAAAATATATGAATAAAAAAATTAAAAATAAAATAAAAACAAAATTTTAGACTAACGGTCAAAATGGATGGCAGAAGCACCGCCCTTAGTCTAATCGGAGTACTCCGCTCACCTTTCTTAGAAATTCATAGATTTGTGCCGCTGATGATGTGTCGCTGACGTTGTATGCCTCCCAAGTTGTTGCGTATGAGAATCCAGTACCGACAGGTGAATCCAAAAATATTATGTTCGCAACCTAAAAGATAATCGACCCAATTAATTACTAGTTCAATCATAAAATGTTGCGTACTAGCTAGTTTAAACTTTACAAAACAAATTAATAATTAAATCACGTACTTTTGTCCACGAGTAGGGGTTCAATTCCAACGTTGGTTTGTTACCACTAGAATTTGCATAGTTGAAAGCTAAAGGACCTATCCAAGAATGTCAAATTACATATAGAGTTATTATATTTATATACATATATATACATATATATATCTTTTTATATATACATACATATATATATTTCTTTAATCGAAACATTTAAATTTGAATAAAAACTTGAAACTATTTTTTTTGGGTGAAAAATTGTAGTAATTCTAAGCTGGTTTGCATGACTTGTGAACACTCCAGCTGACAAGGAGTTGAATGGAAGATTGCTGGGTTTGTCCGTTAGCGTCACAACTAAGTAATGCGTTACCACCATACTGTCAACGACTCAACGAAGTTGACAAAATTCTTAGTACGGAGATTGGACGATATATATCTGCTAGCTTGAATATGAAATAAGAAAAATTCTATCATCATTCTTACACCACACACCACATATAATATTTTTATTTTATTTTATTTTTTAATTTTTTTTACCAAATATATAGTATATGGATGATAAGTAGAAGAAATCAATTAGTTTAGAAAGAATTAAACAAAAAAAATTAAAAAATAAAATAAAAATAAATATAGTGTGCATTGTGTGAGGATGATATTGAATAACAAATTATCTCAAGAACTAAATTATAAACCGTAGAGAAATGCTATTCGCCATCCCAATTCTTATCATCCTCTCATCATCTCATGATGTGGCATTAGATGATTGAAAATTATTGATTATATTTTACTGAAATGATGAGAGGATGATGAATATATCATTTTTTCTAAACCGTAACTCTAGTGAGTCGGGTTGACGCAACCGATCAATACGAACCAAGCCCACCTCTAATCTCTGTATTTGTACGTGTATGGAGTTTAATTGACTATATTTTATTCCTAAATAACTCAAAAGGACGTTATATGCGGTACTACTCATATACATACTGATTCATTATACCAAGTTTCTGATCTACTAACTTTAAAATAATATTAATTGTACTGTTAAATAATTAAAGAAAATGATAAGAAATACGAGAGGAATATATGATACCAATTTCAAATAAAAGGCCCGAGAGAGCGGAACAACCAGGACCGCCGGTGAGCCAAAGAACAAGAGGGTCATCCTTAGGACTCCTTTCAGACTCGATGAAGTAGTAAAATAGCTGCACCTCGTCTAACTCTCCAACTCCAATGTACCTTTAAAATTCGTTGCATATAAAAAAATTAAAACCAGAAGAAGTAGTAGTACAATATATTTAATTAGTGTTTTAATTACATGATAATCATATATATATGGCATAATTAGCTATATATATGTGTGTATGTGTGGACACTGACCCAGTTTCGAGATTGAAGGGAAGCTCGCCAGTAAAACCAGGAAGAGTGTTGATGATGGACTGTGATGCCACCAAGTTGGAGATCTGAAGCAATAGCACAACCACAAAGGACGGCCACCACATTGTGATCTGAGTAATACTGCTGCTGCTGCTGCTAGAATTCATGAGTAGCTAGCTAGGTAGATAGGTTGTGAAGGAGCCTGGCCTGCACATAAATATTGTAGGAAGAGACCGAAGGTTACTGTCTTGACAGGTAGGTTTAACTATCGGTTGGGATTCGAAATTGGGCAAGCCGGTTGGAGGAGAAGCAGGATGACCGTTGGAGTCCAACCTTTGTCTCATTTCGTAATAGGTATTAGGTACAGCTTAGAAGAAAGAAAAAAAAAGGTATTAGGTACAATACATGCATGTACATGTTCGGATAACATTTTAGAAAAATTTTCATTGGCATCCTTTGGCCATCTATAAATAGATTTATTGGACAACGAATTAAAAAATCTAAGAAGGCAATTTTGAAATTCTCTCTCTACCAAATTAAAGTTTTCATTTTTTAAAATTTTTTTATTATAATATGTTCATTCTGCAGAGAATAAATTTTTAATCTTTTGGTTGAATAGTAAAATCTGAGGATATTCAGGTATAATTTCTTGTGTGCATAACGTAGTTAGACAAACAAACTTGTTTCGTATTTCATTGTATCTTAGAAACAAATTCGCTTATAACCTATGTGCATACCTTTATTGGTGGAGACGAATATTGTTTTAAAAAAAACGACATTGTAACTAAAACAATTAACTGCCCTTCTCTTCCTACTCACATATTACTTGTAGGAGGAGACTTATTGGCAATAAAAGGAAAGCCTTATTCTAATGGAAAAATCATGACTTAATAGTAGAGTATTTTAAGTAAGAAAATAGAATAACAATCAATCAAGGTTGCTGTCAAATAAACATAAAGAAGGAAAGAAATCATCATGGATGTTGTGCCGCGTTGGTGGAATCCAAGTCTGCTAATTTTGGTAATTCGTCTGTTGGGCCTCATCAGTTTGCTTGCTATTGTCGTGCATCAGCTCGGCCCCCTTGAAGAAAGACTCGTCCTCAAGTTGTTGCCAATATAAAGTGGTTCATCTGGCGGATGATATTCATATAAGTCTGCAATATTAAAAGTTGATGAAATTGGCATATCCTCTGGTAGCTCGATCACATAAGCATTGTCATTGATTTTTTTAGAACTCGAAATGGGCCATATTTCTTGTTTTGCAATTTGCTGTAGACGCTTGATAGTAAACGTCCCTTACATAAATAAATCATGACTAAATCACCTTCTTCAAAAACCTTGGCTTGCTTTCGTTTGTCAATTGTGGCCTTGTATTTCTCATTGGCCCTTTCCAGATTGCTCTTAACTTTGGACTATACCTGTGTAATCCTAACAACCATGTTTTTGGCTGCTACAGTGAAGCCTGGTAATTTAGGAGTGGAACCAAATCTAGAGCATGCTTGGGGGCTTGAGTGTAGACAACCTCAAATGGAGATTTTCCAGTGGAGCAGTTACACATACTGTTGAAGGCAAATTCAATCTGTGGAAGACTCATGTCCCATTGCTTTGAGCGTGTTGCCCTAGGTTCTGTTGGTAACTTCGGTATGACCATCAATTTGAGGATGACAAGTGCTGTTATACTTGAGTGAAGTGCCAAATTTCTTCCATAGAGTTACCCAAAAATGACTGAGGAACTTAGTGTCACGGTTTGAAGTAATTGTTTTAGGGACCCCATGCAAGCGAACTACCTCTTTATAAAAGAGATGAGCAACATTTGAGGCATCCGACGTTTTTCGGCATGGAATAAAATGTGCCATTTTTTAGGACTGATCAACGAAAATAGAAGCAGAATTAGCTCCACGTTGGGTTCTTGGCAGATTGAGCAAGAAATCCATGCTCAAATCTTTCCAGATATTTTTTGGCACAGGGAATGGCATGTACAGGCCCGTGTTTTGTGATTGTCCCTTCCCTACTTAGCATGTAAGACATCTCTACACAAACTTGCCAACATCTTTTTTCAGTAGGGGCCAAAAATAGCGCTTTACCACTAGAGAAATGGTCTTATCCCTTCCCACATGTCCTCCCAAACCTCCTCCATGTAGCTCTCGGATCAAATGCTCCCGCAAGGAAGTTCGTGAGATGCAAAGCTGGTTCCCATGGAAAATATATCCAGCTTGAATATGGAAGTCTTCTGCAGCTTGACCATTTGTTCCAGGTGTTGGCGAAGTCCAAGTCGTCGGCATACAAGTCCTACAGCTGCTCGAAACTCGTAAGTTCCACTCGCAAAGTCACCAACAAGGTTGCCAAACGGCTGAGTGTGTCTGCGACTTTTTTCTGTTGCCTAGACTTACGCTTTAAAACCATGGTAAATTTCTGCATGAATCCTATCTATCTTGCATGCATTCGGTTCATATTGCTCTGAGTATTAATAAATTTCAGGGCATGATGATCACTGTATAGAACAAATTCTCACTGGATTAAATAATGCTCCTAGTGCTTAAGTGACCGAATGATGGCATAGAACTCTAACTCATAAGTGGTCCATTTCCGTCGAGATTCATTCAACTTCTCACTGAAATATTCTACAGGCCATCCTTCTTGTGATAGAATTGCGCCAATGCCTACGATGGAGGCATCACACTTTACTTCAAAGAGCTTCTCAAAAGTCGGTAATGCCAACATAGGTGCGGTGGATAGCCTTTCTTTTATTAGAACAAAGCTGGCCTCCTGATCATCTCCCTAGCGAAATTGCCCCTTTTTCATGCACTCGTTGATGGGTGCTACAATGGTGCTAAAATTCCTGATGAACCCTCGGTAGAAGGTAGCTAGCCCATGGAAACTGCGCACTTGACCAATTGTCGTTGGTTTTGGCCATTCTTGAATAGCTCTGAATCTTTCTTCATCTACATGAATGCCTGTTGCACTGATCACAAAGCCAAGGAACAACAATCTGATGTTGACAAAAGTGCACTTCTTGAGGTTGACCGGCAGTTTGTTGTCTCGCAGCATAGATAACACCTCTCGTAGATGTTGGACATGCTCATCCTCATCTTGGCTATAAAGAAGAATGTCATCGAAATAAATGACAACAAACTTTCCAATGAATGGTTTGAGCACCTGATGCATGACCCGCATGAAGGTGCTTGGTCCATTAGACAAACCAAACGGCATCACCAACCATTCGTAGGGGCCTTTTTTAGTCTTGACTACGGTTTTCCACTCGTCACCTAGTCGAATTCTGATTTGATGGTACCCACTACGCAGGTCAATTTTTTAGAATACATTAGACCCTGCAAGCATGTTAGTTAAACGTGGAATGGGAAATCGGTATTTTACTGCGATCTTGTTGATGGCGCGACTGTCCATGCACATCCTCTAGCTTCCACTTTTTTTTGGTGTGAGCGCACGGCAAATGGGCTCATACTCTCCATGACCAGACCCTTTCAGATGAGCTCCTCCACTTGGTATTGTAGAATCTAATGCTCATTAGGACTCATGCGATAATGGGGAAGATTTGGTAAGCTTGCTCCCAAAACTAAGTCAATGTGATGTTGGATGTCCCTCATGGGTGGGAGTTCCTCAGGTAGTTCCTACAGCATGATGTCCTCATATTCCAATAAAAGGTCCTTCACCTGCAGGGGAATATCAATGACCCCCACCACGTCATTTCCTTTCACCACAAGAGTCCAAACCTCCCCAACTTCTTTAGCATCTGCCATAAACGAAGCCTCAATGACTGTGAGGAAGGAATCTCTTTTATCAGCAAGTATCAGATCATGGCCTTTGTCCCCTGTAGGAACCAACACAATTTTTCGCCCCTGCCATAGAAATGAATACACGTTCTCACGTCCCTTGTGAAGGGCAACCACATCAAACTGCCATGCTCGTCCAAGTAAGACGTGACACACATCCATCTCTACCACATCACACAACACCTCATCCTTATAAAATTTTCCATTGGAGAAAGGGATTTGACAGAGATTATTCATGCGAGTTTCAGACCCCTTTCGAATCCAACCGATTTTATATGGCCATGGGTGCTTCTCAGTTTTTAAACCAAGTGCAGCAACAAGAGCCTTAGATACAATATTCTCATAGCTTCCACTATCAATAATCACGTTACATATCTTATTGTTGATGGTGCAATGTGTTTTGAATATTGAGTGCCTCTGATTTTCTTCTTTCGTTTTCGGGGCCAACATCACTCATTGTATTACACAATTCACGAGCTCCCCCTCTTCGCCTTCCATCAGTTCCCCTGAGTCTTCACCTCCACTGTCGTCTTCATATTCCTGACCTCCTTCTTCCCCTTCAATTATGTGCACGGTTCAACGTGTAGGACACTCGTTAAAGCGATGCCCAAGCTGATTGCTTAAAACATTTTCCCAACATAGGCCTAGAATATGGATTATTGTTAGTACCGCTCCTTTGCACTATTGGGGGTGCTAGGTTCCTTCACTGCTGGGTTATTGGTATTCCCCCCTTGAGGTCAACTAGACGAACTCGGTTGTGAGCTGCTTGGTTGAGGTTGCTGATCAACACTCTTAGAGGGTGGTGTAAAAGATGGTGCTCTAGACTGAGGTTGGGATAGTTGGAGTTCAGTTTTCATAGCTAAGTTAGCAGCCTCAGATAAGGTTCATATGGTGTGAACAAGACTTTGTCTTGGATTGCCAGGCGCAACCCTCCCACAAACCTTGGGACTTGTTGCCCCTCTGTTTCGGAGAGATTGTTGCGCAAGTTCAACAAACTGGCGGCACAATTTATTGGAAAACTTCCGAAACTTGATCAAAAACAATTAATTGCCCTTCTCTTCCTACTCACAGATTACTTGTAAGAAGAGACTTATTGACAATAAAATGAAAGCCTTATTCTAATGGAAAATGACTTAATAGCAGCGTATTTTAAGTAAGAAAATAGAATAACAATCAATCAAGGTTGCTGTCAAATAAACATAAAGAAGGAAAGAAATCATCATGGATGTTGTGCCGCGTTGGTGAAATCCGAGTCTGCTAATTTTGGTAATTCGTCAACTGTGCCTCATCAGTTTGCTTGCTATTGTCCTATATCAGTGACGCACCTTGAAATAAACTCTTCTCTTACTATTTTTTTATTGAGAAATTATATTTGCAATTGTGGAGTATGCAAGCGCATCACAATTGCTTTGAAAAAAGTGAGTAAATACATGATTCACATGAAAAAAATAAATAAATTTTTTAATAGTAGATCCAATTTTTTTTCAAAGCGATTGCACAATACTTACGCATTCTGCGACTGTATATAGCATCAATCTTTTTTATTTTGCAGCCCTTTGCACCAAGAGTTGCTTGCAAAATATATGGCACAAAGCTAGGCGAGCTAAGAATTTTCAGACTGATAATAAAGGGGATTTTTGGTTCAATATGTATTAGAATATTTTCACAAATGACGCTAAACTTACTGACTTAGTTTATTTAAGCCTTTTTAGTTATAAAAATATAATTTATCATCTTCTAAGTTTTATTTTCTCAATATATTTTAACGTGACGTACATCAAATTAGTTTTGATAGACTAATAAAATATAATAAATAGTACTCGTTAAATTATTTGAGAGCACATGTTGAAAGAATAAGAAGATGATGATGATGATGATGATCTATCAAAAAAAAAATCATGATGATTAATATTACTCTTAAATTATTTAAATCGTACAAGCTCCGTACTAAGAATTTTGTTACAAGAAGAATAAAGTTGCCAGGGAATTCCCGGAAGAGTACTGTTGAGGAGCAATACATGAACAAGTACTGCTGCTACAGACAACCACATTAACGTGAGATTACTACTACTACTATTACTGTAGCTGATGCTGCTGCAACTGAATATATAGATCATTTCAGAGCATCCACATCTCATGCCCCAAAAGCACCACTAATTTGAAATTTATTTTACGGTTTTGACATCACTGAATATATGATATGATCAATATTTGTAGCTCGTGGGAAATGTAGGAAGAGAAGGTCATGACTTTTTCGGATCAATTTATCGCGATCAAAAGATTATTCGCAACCAAAAAATTGATTACGAATAGTCTTTTAGTCGCAATAAATTGATCTGAAAAGGCCGTTTTTGTTGTAGTGGGTTTAGGTACTGGCTGCTCGATCGCTAGGTTCCTATACATAACCAATTAAAGTACTAGCATTCGTTGCATTTAGCCATTTGTTTGCTCATACTGGCCTCCAGGATTTGCTCTACATTAATGGAACAGGCATCACACTTGGAAGATGGCTTTTATCTACAGTACTACTTGGCCATTTTTGTGCTGGTCATGTTGTTTGTTGTTTTGCGGAAAAATGTAAAAAATAATAATTTAATTGGAATGAACGGAATAATCGTTATGTTATTATATATAAAATTTTGAAATAAAATATATTTGATTTGAAAAAAATATAAAATATAACTATAGTACATCTTCAAAATATGATCACTATAATTAGAAATTAGATAAAATAACAATAATAATTAAAAAATAAATAATATTTTATTATTGTATAGAGTTTAGATGATCAATAATCTAAAGTGGGATTAGGTTTTGAGTGAGATAGGTAAAAGGCAAAATGTATGATATTGGGCAAATTCTGACTATATGACGGGCAAACTAATTATGCTAATTATGCTCGACAAGATGCATGATCAAGGATCGACAAAAGATCTACTCTCTTTTTTTACTTCTTAATTTTTGCTAGGTGAAAAATACGTAATATTCGTCATATGAAAATACATATGATATAACGCTTCAAATGAAATAAAATTAAGTTATTTATTGTGTAATGATCATGTGAGAAAATTAATAGAGCTTATTTTATTTACAGATAAGTAATAGTAAATACAAATTTAAAACATAGAAATCTCACAATAATTTTGACAAAAGCAGGGCTTCACCATAAAAAATTATTATTAATTTTTAATTATGGATCCCATTTATTCTTAAAATGACTGATCCACGAAATTTGCATAAACCAAACCGTACACATAAATATTTCATGCGTACGGTACAGATATATGATGGGCATGAATCTTTGATGCCGTCGGTCCAATATATAATAAGAATGAAAAATAATATTTACAATTGTAGAGTAGGTAAATTTTTATATACAATCTCTTTAGAAAAAGTGAATAAATATAAGATTTATATGAAAAAATTAATTAATTTTTTAATAATAGATCTTGTACTTTTTCAAAACGATTGTGCGGCTTTTAGGTACTCTATAGCTGTACGTAGTATTACTTGATTAGCTTGCTTAGTTTAAACCCTATAATTGATTACGATCTACAAAGTCAAGAAAGTTAACAAAAGAAATTAAAAAGATTAGTTCAATCCCAATAGACCAATTATGTAAATTTTCTCGATGCAAGGGAGGCATGCAAGAGATTCCTTCGTCCGTGCCTTTTCTTGTGCTTGATTCTTGCAAGAGTTCTTCTACATAGCTTCCTACTGTTTCTCAACCTCCGCACACAATCTTACGTCTCTTTTCTTTTTCTTTTTCTTTTTTTTTTAATTTTTAACGTGAGTTTCAAAACTACAACACCTCGCATTCCGAGATTGAAATTTTCCCACACCCCACGTTCTCACTTCTCCCTTCCCGTGTCGTCCCCCCCCCTCCCCCTCGACGTTCTCTCCCCCAACTCACTATCCTTCTGCACGGCTTCACCCCTCTGCTCAATTGGCTGTGCTGCTGACATCATCACCGGCCATCTTCTACTTCCGCTGCTATATGGGGCCGACAACAAGGGTAAGAACCACCCGAATAAGGTTTTTTTTTTTTTTTCTCTCTTTTCGTTTCCTATTATCTCTCCAGCCACTTTATTCGCTTCATTCACTTTCAGTTTACCTCCACACAGTCACTTATTCTCTCTTTCATTACTGGATTCTTTGTTTCTATAAACCATTTGAGTTAACTCCCAAGTACAATCTCTCAAACAAAAAATAGTCGAAACGGAAGGAAAGGTATTATTTTCTCCTTTTATTTTTAAATCAATATAATTTTTTTGATTTCATGTTTCTCTAGCCCTGTACTCAGTTTTGGATTCTTTTGCCAACAATCTGGTAAGCTAAGCTGATGTCAGAATTCTAAAATCTGGTTCAAGATTATTAAACCCATTCTTGCTTTTTGGGCCTCTCTAATATCACACGCACACATGCCTCCCGGCACGCATGAAATAAACCAGCCTGGAGGATAACGTTCGTATTTTGCTGTGATTCTATGGCTCTACAAGATCCTTGCTTGCCCTTATTTTGATTTTGAAAGCTTGTTGATTATTAGGTTGCTTGAACATCTTATCATAATTTGGTCTGCTGCTAACGTTAAGCTGTGAGCAGTAAAGAACTTTTGCAGTAAATATTTTCCAACATTTCAAGCCATCTGATGCATATATAGTCCTTGGTTTAGATAGTGGTATAATCAGGTTGATCAGAGAAAACCACAAAAGTAGCCGAAACCTTGAGCTTTAGATCTCGAACACACCAGAATGTTCCTCGCACAACAATGGCTGAAACTACTCTTTAAGATTGCAACACTTTGTAAACAACTCAGGTAGCTACAATTTACATTTGACTTGTTGATCTCCATGTGAACATTGTGCATAATTTCAAAGTCGGTTTTACAATTGAAACTTGATCAATTGCTCTGCTTTTATTGGCGGCCACATATGTATAAAGTTCTGATGTGGATCATGCTTGATATTTTTTTATTTTGATTGGATCTGGCTCAACTCATTAGTTATGCTATTGAAATCTAATTGGATATACTTTTAGTAGCAGACACTATCTGTGAGTGGTAGGTGTGCTTCATGGAAAAGGAAAAATATGGGAAGATTTATATTGGCCAAAGGAACATCATTTGAGCAACAAAATTAGTTAACTTTATCCATTTTAAAATTGATTTATGAAATAAAATAAATTTGTATGTGATTCAACTGCTTAGCTATGGTCTTGAAAAAGTTGGACTTGAAAAACTATATAGCTCAAAAGTTGGACTTGAAAAACTGTATGTGATTCAACTGCTCATAGCGGGTTACCGCGTGTTTGATACTATGTATCGCCTGAAGGGTAGGTATTAAAGTGCTTCTCTGAGTTTTAAAGATTATTATTCAAAGGGACTTGTGGGGATTATGAGGTTTTTTTTTCCTTTGTTGGTATAGTTATAAATAATAAAGGTTCAACAAGCTAAGGATCCTAGAAGTGAAAAGGCTTGCTTTCCAGTGCAGAGGATTGATGCTAAAAGCATACTGGATTTCAAAATGCACGTGTGAGCGCGCATTATGTGTATTGGGGACATGATGTGCTTCTCCACGCATGGTGTTACTTGAGAAATTTGAATTTCTAGTTGATGAGTGTCACTGGAACTGCCTTGATAATGTAGTTTTGATAATCTATTTTTCTGATATAGTTCTGGAAGTGTACTCGTTTATTGTATCTAGAGGAGGTATTTTGATGTTTGTAATACATTGAAACTACTTTACAGATTTGGATCATTATTTTGCTTTTAAGAATAGAGGGATGTGAATTTTCTCCATTCAAGTAGTAGTGGGAACATTGCCTACTTGGATTTTGCTCCTTTTTTTTTTCTTTTTTATGGCTATAGCACTGGGCTAGTGTCATTGGTAATTGACACTTACATTCTATGTTTTTTGTTCAAGGGATTTTCCTTCTTCCAATTTTGGTTGTGGAGATGCAGGTGACTAATGAGTGGGTAATTTTCTCAGATTCAAGTAGTAGTGGGTAATTGCGTACTTGGATTTTGGTCTTTTTTTTTTCTTTAGTTATTGCACAACAATAAGGTCCAGCTTGCATTTCCACATTCGGTTCAAACAATGCATGTCGAGCATTGGCATTTTTTTCGAGGGACTTCAAATAAGCTATGAATTACCAACAAATGAAGGAAAAAAATCTACCATGCTAGAGAGAAAATCTACCATGCTGTGAATGAACCAAATGAAGGAAAAAAATTATTTTGCGTAAAAGGAGCAATGAAAGTTAATAATACGGTTCAATTTTTTTAATATTCATAATAAGCTGTTATAAATATATTCTTAGAGAATATAACAGATCCAAAAAATTTATTTACATTTAAAACTAACACGATACATCTATAGTCCGAACCGATTAAAAACTATTACAATAAATACAATCCAATACAAAGAATATCCCCTTATTCCTGCAGCACAAATAACAACATTTTGTTGGTCAAGCAACATTGAAGGAGAAAGCTTCCTTCACCATAACACACCCAACAAAGAGAGTTACATAATAATTTTGTAATTGTCAAAAAATTAAAAAGTCCAAGATATACTGCACTTGCAGATCGTGATATCAACCAAAATAAAAGGGGGGATGTGAGGAGTTCCTGCAAATGCAAGCCACTCTAAAATCTTAGTAGTTTTCACAAGTTGTAAATGTTAGTTTCCAAAATTCTCATCTGGGTATGAATAATTTGAACTTTGCTCTAAATTAGTCACGAGAACAAATGGGAATTGGTATAGTAAAGCTTGTCTGAAACAAACTGAGCATGAACATCATATTTATAAGAAAAACTCTTGTTACAACCGCCCGGAGGAACCTTCGCGTAACCGGCACGCCTTTTGATAAAAACTTTCATTTTGTTCCCTTCTCTATTTCATTCTCCTTCTCTTCCTTTCTATCAATTACCTTTCTATCCATTATGTACAGAAGTAACATAAAAGAGCTGTTGCCAAAGGGCGAAAACTCCAGTTATCACTTTTCTCACCCCATTTTCATTCTCTAAACTCAGACCCTCTCTCTCTCTCTCTCTCTCTCTCTGAGGAAGAAGACTGTAAAAAAGTACTGAGAAATATAGCATCTGAGAGGGAGAGTGCCTTCACCCTTGTGGTGCTTCGATATTTTCATGAAGTTTCTCGTTTTATTCTTTCGGGTAACGATGGAGATGAACAGCATGACTATCTTGCAGTGTTGAGATGGAGATGAAAAAAAAAAAAATAGAAATTTCAGTTCACTCACTTTCTATTGAAGTGCCTGCTTCCATTGAATGTGCCAGGTTTCATGTTGCTGAGAAAAGGCTGAGAGTGAAGCGGGAATTGGGCTTAGCTTACCATCAATAGGAATTCCATAAAATGGGAGAGGAAGTTCAACTTTTGTGGACAGAGGAAGAAAACAGAAATTTAAGGCATCCAACTCTTCAAAGGTGTTTCTGGGATAAAAAATTCCAGTGTTTTCCTACCATTGTTTACGGAGGACTTGACCAGAGACCGAGGGAGAGAGAGAGGAAGGAAGAAAGGGATAACATGGGACCCAATTTGTCAGCCGGTTATGCAAAGATTGTATATGGCGGTTGTACGTAGCAATTCTGTATTTATAAATGAGCTTTATACTTGCCTAATGAGTAATGACTTGGTACCCTGTTCACATACAAAACTAACAATATTAGGCACTCTGTTCACATATCTCTTCATGTAGCCATTGAACAGAAACCCATTTTAACTTTCTTTGCTTCTCCACTTAATCTTTCTGTTAGACCTTTATCAACTCTAAAAACCTATATTACCCTATTTTTCCCCTATCAAATTAATCTCTCTGAAATTATAAATTCTTAACTTACTGCTAAACCAATAGCCAGGCAGCAACCAGTTCTCTAAATCCATCACCTAACAGTATCTACCAAAAACCAATTTGAATTCTTACATTTAGTATGATCTGAAACTAAGACAACAATTTTTCAGCCTCATCAACCAATCCGAACCACAACAAAAATCATAATTTGACCACACATGCAGTGCATAGTTCCTAGGTTACTCAACTTCAACAAATACCAGTTCCAAATTAATACTTTGAATATGAAAATATTTCTTATTGAAATCTTCCCCTCCCAACGAAATCAATGTAATTTCAAATCACTGTAATTTTGAATCAGCGGGCTATTACATGAGAATGACCATATGAAAAAATTTCTTAACACAGTTTATATGGGCACAAATCAGTGATATGCTACGGTCAGTGTATATGGGCACAAATCAGTGTAATTCAGAGGGCTAAGGAAAATGCTCAGTCTATATACGTGCAAGAAACTTAGACAAAATCTACCAAAAAAAACCTTACCGAAATCAGTGAAATTTCAAAAGGAAAAACGACTAACTTGTGTTACCGTGATGTGAGGTAGCAGATCTAGGTTTCTCTGCAACGTCTAGAGTTTGCAACGGAGTTTGAGAGCGAGAGACAGGGATCGAGGAGTCGAGCGTTAGCACGGGATCCTTACATGAGAGAGGGCTCGGTGAGAGAGATAGAGAGAGAGGGCTTGATGAGAGAGATAGAGAGAGGGCTCGGTGAGAGAGACATAGAAAGAGGCCACTGAAGGGAGGAATCGGTGAGACGAGATTGGGACTGGAGGGCTGAGGGAGATGGGTCTTCGTGAGGATGAATTCTTCTAGGGTTTGGGACTGAAGGGGGTGAGAGAAGTGAAGGGTGAGGGCGTCGGGGTGAGAAGAGTCTGGGATCTGGTTGAAGGGTGCTGAAACGAAGGGTGAGGCTGGGTAAGGGCGTCGCGGTGAGGGAGAAGAAGGAGAGAGTCTGAGGGCAGCTCGGGAGGGGTGTGGGTGATGAACCGTGATATGGGAGACGAACCGGGTTCTCCACATCAGGGGTGTGGAGTGCGGTGAGAGAACTGTAGGTTGAGTAGAGCTTTCCTTCTGAAGAGTGAGTAACATGGTAAAAAAAACAAAAAAAAATCACAACTTTCCATGCTCTGCTCTTTTGATCCCATTTTGGCATTAACAGTAATAAAGTTTTAATCATAATAGCGGTACTACTTTGTTTCTTAGAGTAGTCCACTCCAAGTAACCATAAGGTTAAAATTATATATTTATTTTAATTTTTTATTATTTTAAAATATTTTAAAAAAATATAAAAAATATATCAATACATTAATAATCACTTTTTTAACTATTAAGTAAAATAAAAAATTAAAAAAATTAAAATACATGAGGTATTAAAATGAGGGGACAAGTTGAGTGGGTCAAGTAACATTTTTCTAATTATAAATCACATGCCATAAATAAGAATATTATTTATGTAACGATAATAGTATGCAGTATAAAGACTTTTAAATAAGAATATTATTCTAATTATATACATCTTCCTTACGTTATGTCCACAAATGAGATGGATTACGTGCGTGAGGGGATTTTTCCCCTCTCAAAGAAATTTCCTAGGCCAGCCAATTGGGGAGGACCCATTAGGAGAAATGAGAGAATGAGGGAAAGATGGGGTACAAAGGCATGGGAAGCGCAGTATCAAACATGGAAAAGTAATTTCAAGAAAGAAAAATTGGTGATTTGACATAAAGCAATGGAAGGCAAGGCCTAAGGTGTCATGAGAGAAAAGTATGGAAATGACTTAAACCCAAGGAGAAGGGGTCAAACACTCAAGATAGACATCACTCACCACTACCAAGGGACACGCATGAAAAAAGTCAGATAAAAGGGACATGGTGCTTACGGTTTTGGGGACTTCGACTTCTTGGGGACTCTTGGACTTCTTCCGATTTTTGGGTTCTTCTTCGATTTCTTCTTCAACCTGAGAGCTCTATAGAGAACTTCTTCTTCAGCAAATAGATCTACAGCTTCCATTGTACAGTGAGTAAGGAGAGGCCATGAGAGACTGCAAACAAGCTTATTATAGTGGAATCTCCCCTCCCTAAACCCCCGTGGACATACATCTTAGCGCCGAACCACGTTAATCTATGTGTTCATCTTTTCTTGTTTCCTTTACATTTAAATACTGTTCACTGCCATGAAGGTACGCATCAGCATCGTACAGCCGCGGTGGACTATTTCTGGGGGCTCCAAGCAACACTGATTGAGGCCTAGCCCATCTCAGCGTGTCCCCGGCATGGATCTCTCTTCCATTCCAGACTGTGATGTTTTTTGACATTAACGAGTTTCATGATCACTTAGACCAAAAGCATGATCAGCGTGATCTCAGACGGGAGATCAAGATTTGTTAACAAAAAGGTTGGTAGATAAATCATGTGGCCATGCAATTTCTTTACCCATTATATATATAGCACTAATAACATAGATTCTCTAGGGCTGCAAACAAACCGAGTCAAGTCGAATTCAAACTAGGGGTCTCAAGCTCGATTAGCATTTATATATGCTCGTACTCGACTCAAGCTCCAAAAGTATTAGAGATTTCTGATCGAACTCAGCTTGCCTAACATATATTAAGGCAACTTGAACTCGAATACCAAAAACAAACGAGCTGATACGAGCTCGACTAGCTCGAGCTCTAGTTAAATCTAAAAGATTAGGCTTCAAATTTGTGAGATTTAAAAATCTATTTCTAAAAAATCAAAAAACAAAAAGAAACACAGAGGTGGTGATTTTTACAGATCTAAAGATCTGTAACCAATCGGAGAAAAAAAAATTACAACCAAATAATCATCACAACAGCCCAACACACAAAAACAAAAGAAAAAATGAATCAAAATTTGAGAAATAGAATCTCATATCTATATGTATCGACAAGCAGTCATTTAGAAACAAGCATATAGATAAGGTGGAAACAGCAAACCAACACACATCAGG
>QEOT01005803.1:0-10348 GCA_003123785.1 Pterocarya stenoptera
TTTTTGAAAACTTGAGCATTTGGTACCATATGTTGTTCCTACAGGGCTTTTGGTTGGAAATGAGACTAAGCACGATGTTTCAGGGATTACTACATCTTTTCAAATGCCTCAGGGCCAACGTTTAGAGTCTTCTCCTGTTGATATAGTAAGCATCTTAAATTATTATATGGTGCTTGAATTCATGTATTCTTGATTTCCTTTTTCTTTTTATTAATGTTGTTAGATGCATTTTTCTAGAATTTGCAATACGGATGCATAAAAAATCCAAGGCCAACATTAAGTTTTTCCCCTTTAATTCTTAAGGTTTGATTTTTTTTTTTAAATTTTTAAGTGTTCTTTTTAAAATTTAGCTGATTTTCAAATTAAATTTATTTTATTATAGTTTTTTTTAACAGTTATTTTCTAGTTTTGAGGAATTTTTGGACATGGCAATCAGAGCATTTTTAAAGAGTTTTTTTGACACGTCCTTATGCGTCTGGTGTTCATCTGGCGAGTGCCATGTCAATTTCCTTTCAATAAGTTAGCGAGAAGTTGGGTGGTGGTGAGTGCCATGTCAACATTTCCTTTCAATAAGTTAGCGAGAAGTTGGGTGGGATCCCCTCCAAATATGGTACATACATATGGATTTTTTTTTCTTTAAAATTGCACCCTATGACCAATGATATTTGCACATATGGCCCTAGGGTTGCTACCCACCCTACTATAATGGGGTGGGTAGCTACCCTCCCTGAACCCCAACCCTGTCCCCCATTTTGTGGCCAGGATTTTCCATTTCGGTGTAGTACCCGGTATACTATACATCCTCATTCCATGGGGTGGGTAGGTACCCTCCCCGAACCCTGTCCCCCATTCTGTGGCTAGGATTTTCCGTTTCGGTGTAGTACCCGGTATACTATACATCCTCATTCTGTTCCATTCCAAATTTCGGCCCGTTTTGGTTAATTCCAGACTACATTCTATTCCGAACCCGTTTTAGTGTAAAATTTGTTATTTTTTTGAGTTTGGATGTCATTTTTGTAAATTTTTAATCTAGATTGTATTCATGTAATTTTAAAATATAAAAATCATTTATCTAATTTTTATTTTTATTAACTTTAAATATGTCCCATCACTCTCTTTTTAAATCTACTTTTAATAATTTTTTGGCTCTTTTATTTTTTTTTCTTTGTTCTCTTTTGTCTCAAGTCAAGGGGCCACACCAGCTCTCTTTTGTCTCTATTAACTAGTTCCATGTAGGGAAACTTCCGAGAGGTGGTTCGAAAGGCCTTACCCTCCTTGACATAAAAAAAAAAAAAAAAAGGGTCAAGTTTATGATTTTATAAATTATCAATGCTTCCATATCTATATATGGACACACAATTACATGCATGATACACATATATATGTCTTTATTTTACTAATTATCAGTTTATATGTTTAAATATATATAAATATATATAGCTAATCCCGAAATGGTACACCGGAATGCACTGATATCAAAATATTCTGTTCCAGTGTTTGAACTGGAATGATCACTGGAACGGAATTTAAAATATTGCCCCTGCCACCTTGATCCCAGCCCCTGCTCGCCCGTATCTGTTGAATGGGTGGGCTGACTTTCCCATAAATCTGCACATGAAATATGCAAGAAAAAAATTCAAAGAAAAGTACAGCTTCGCATATATCATAAGATCTGCAACAATTACGGTCAGATTTTAAAAGAATCATTTTAAAAGAATCTCCAGTAGAAGAAAGGAGAAGGAAGCAAAGAAGGAAAAGAAGGAAAGGAAAATAGTAGGGTTTTCTTTGTTTACATAAAGGGTATGCCAGGCAGGTGGGTGGGTCTGCCCGCCCATTAAATTTTTAAAACTCAGGCTGCCTGCCCAGCCTGGGATAATGGGTGCGTGCTGGTACGTTGTCATACGGGCCAGGCAGGATTGGCATGCTGGCCATGTAGTGGGCCCCCGTTACCCAGCCCTAATTATGGGCATGTATTTGAGGTTTTTTCCTTAAATATATAGGCCTGTTCATTGCTAGCTGTTCTCTCTTCTTGGCTGACTATAAAGTATATATTTCTTGAATTCTTACTTTCGACTATTTTTATTCATTTATTATTCGGTTGAGGTTTTCAGATTCGTGCAGTTGTTTGATTAAAAGGTGTGTTGTACTATTGGAGTCCCTTTGATTATAGTTCCTTCCAGAACTTATTTTGATTTCTTTATTGTGATGGCTGTCATTCATATTGGTGGCCAGATGTGTTTTCTTTTTATTCTAGTATCCTAATAATTGTAGCATGCACTTACTTTTAATATTACATATATATATTTGGAGCATGCACTTTTGATTAAATTGGAGAGTGCATGCATTCTGATTCTTTCAACCATTATTAGAGAACCCATTCATCTTTGCTTGCATTCACAAACTTCATGATGGAGTTGTTTTTCTTGGTGGTTATGATTGTTTGCACAGATATCAGGAACTGTTTTGAACATTTGAATTTGTTCTCTTTTAGGAGAGCATCAGTCAACCAATTTCAGATTCTGGGAAATCCGAGGGGAAAGCTGCTAGTCTAGGTTCAAGCAGCACTAGAGCTCCTAAATCTGCTTGGATGCCTTTTCCCATGTTATTTGATGCTATCTCAAATAAAGTTCCTCCCAAGGCTATGGAAGAAATTAATATGCATTATCGCTTGTTCAGGGTATGTTTCGTATTATCTGTTTCGCTTAACCACCCCTCCCAACCCTTTTCCTCCCAATATTTTGTTTTTGATTGAATTGTTTTTTATTCTTCCTATATAATTTTCTTTTTGGTTATTTACCTATAAAAAAAAAATAATTTCTTTTTGGTTATTTATCAGGCAAAAAATATAGAACGGGATGAATTTATCAGAAGGTTGAGATTGACAGTTGGAGATACTTTGTTAAGGTCTACAATCACAAATCTTCAATGCAAGGTATGATTCATTGTTCTGAAGATTAGTTGGTGTGAAAAGTTCTTTGTGCTCTTGGGCTGTCGGTGGTAACTTATTGCGAGGAGTAATTTCATTACATGCATCAAAAGTGCGTCCTGCTATGAAGTGGAGTGTAGAAATGTTTACATTTACAGTTTTCAGCAGCGGAAATGTTCTAATCATTTATTCAGTGGCAAATTTATTTTGTTTGATTTTTATTGTCCTGCTAGGTCAGCTGCTAGTACTTTCTGGTGGTGGATGTAGGTTCATTTTGGTTTTGAGAATGGTTGTACCCAGCATTGGTGAAAGCGCTAGGCACACTAAGCGCAAACACAGTCTAGAGCCTAGTCGCAGAGAACAAACGTGCCTGATTGAGTAAAGCGCATAATTTTAAAATTGATGTATTTATTTACAAAATACAATAAATAGGTTTAAAAATCAGGATCGTAATATATTTAGCCTATTCACTCAGTTTGTTAGAGTATTATGCAACATTCAAATTAAATAGGAAAATGATACTTAGTCCTGAGGATTTGCCCCCTCAAAGATAATGAAAAAAAAAGGTTGGTAATTTTGAGGGGGCAAATCCATAGGGCTGAGTGGTTGCATCCAATTAAATTCCCCTAATATATATATATATATCTAATTAGGGGTACTTAGGTTTTGATCTTGTATTTTTTTAGAAATAACCTCCTTTAGTATTTTGAATACTCTATTCTGATAAGTGATAAGGGGGCGTTGTATGAAATCTCACATTGTTTTGAAAGGTGAAGTTTTTGTTATTTGTAACGCCTCAATGGAAGGCCAAAGTCACATAACTTACACTCCAAAAGGACTAGTTGATTATATAATTAGAGCTCCATTGGAATATTATAAAGAGCAAAAATTTTTCCTTTCCAAGCAATGGTACAACCACATTGCTTGGGAAGGACACGTTCTTACTCTTTATAATTTTATAATGTCTATTCAAGGACATTTGATAAAATTGGAATGATACGGAGAAGATTAACATGAGCTCTGCTCTGCGCAAGGATGACATGCACAAATCTAGAAATGATATTAGAGCCTATTCCAAACAGAAATGTGGGATTTGAGCCGTGCCACCTACGATGGACTGGCCAGACTAGAACGTTGGGAATATAAGGGAGCATTTGTGATATCCCATTCTGAATAGTGATAAGGGTATGTAGTGTATGAGATCCTACATTGCTTGGGAAGGAGAAATTTTTGCTCTTTATAATGTTCCATTATAGCTCTAAATGTATCACTGATTAGTTCTTTTAGAGTGTAGGCCATGTGACTTGGGCCTTCTAGCGTTACAAGTATGAGTTAATTAGAAAGAGGACTGTCAGTATTTTTGGTATTTTTGTCCATCTATATTAATCGAAAACAAATGAGAGTTTCATAGATTGCAACTTGTGAAATTTAATTTTGTAAAATAATTAAATTAATATATTTTAAAATATTAATAATAAAAACTAAAACATATTTTATAATTAAAAATATCAAACTTAAAAAAGTGGAACGGTAACCATGGGGTGGCTAAGACTAGGCCTCCCATGTGGTGGCTGAACTTTATTTGAACATATTCTATAAAATTCTCTTGTACTTAGTATATACATATATGACACTTTATAGCTACCCATAGAAAGATATTGAATAACCATAATTGAAGTAAAGTACATAGTTGAAAAAAAAATATAACAAAAGGGGCCATGACCAAGAAAGCTCAAGATTTGTAGGTATCGCTAACATAAGCCATCAAATATTAATCAATCTAGAAGGCTAACCTGGACTTTTTTATAAGAGTTCAAAGGTTATATACATCACATATGACGTGGTGCCATGGTACGGTTAGATTATTTGTTTACATGATTTTCTAGGTCTTGAAATGTTAAATTCATAATTTTTTTTTAAAAAATTACATAAAGCGTGTTTTTTTGTGCATTAAGCTCACACAAAAAGCAGGCTTAAAGCATGCTTTTGTGAATGCACTTCACATTTGGTAAGCAAAGTCCTTGGCACTTGCACTTTACGCTTAAGCTTGCATTTACCAACACTGGTTGTACCGGAATTTATATTTATTAGGGTGTTAGTAAATGTAGTCTCAGTTTAGTCGAGAATATGGGACTTCGACATAGTCTAGCCATTCTGGTCACGAATTTATGGAGTTAATTTTTCATATATTGGAAATAGACAAAAAGTGACTTCAGGGATATGATAGCAAATGTCACTATTATGGCTTGCAGTTGAAAAGCATGAGGGGAATGTGTAACCCAAGGATGGGATTTACCGCAACAACTTATCCAATCAAAAATCTTTTAGCAATGACAGTAAAAGAATTACATCAAGTGTAATTTGAACTCGATTGGTGTATGTTGTGAAGTTGTATAGACTTACTCAAAAGTGTTGGTTAAAATGATTTTAAGTAGAATGCTTAGCAAAATATAATCCTACTCTAAAGTGAGACGTTTGAAACTGACTGGTTGTAGGCGGTCACACAATGAGGGTTGCCCCTTATAAAATCCCATTTGCCTAGGAAGTACATTGGGCCTGTTTCGACTTGTCCTAGGATCATCTTTTATAGATGTGCTCCTTGTATGTTCTACACGGTTGAATTGACCCTGCATAAATGTCGTTGAAAGGTTTTTTCTTTCAGTATAGTAGCAAAGCACGACTATATTTACAGGATAAGTATGATTGATATTTAAGGTGTCGGGTCATTTCGGCACTTTCTTCATGTGTCAAATGCTGCCTTTGAGTTACAGTTCAAGGTACACGAATCTAAATTAATCTACTGCGTGAGGGTGATTCCAATTTAATATATCTTACTGCCCGATGCAGGTACCAGTGAAATCGAAATTTGATCCGGAAGTGCCAAAGCCTAACATATAAAAGGGCTCTAGATGCCGTCAATCAACTGTGGCACATTTCAGCGTTTGAATACGGTGGTGCTTAAGGAGTTAAGATCTTGGACTTTGCATGCTGTAAATGCGTCGACTTCAAAGTTGTGAATATTATTAGAACTGCTAGTAGTTTTACTATTTTTTTTTTTAATTCGTGATCTATCTTTATGAAGTGGAAGTTGGAACATGGGATTTACTCCGCACTTGTGGGTTTTAATTTATCCTTGTCCCCTGACGTTGCTAGACTTTGATGCTTGTGTTTGAACGAGCAATGTTTTAAATATTATTTCAGTGAGTTCTTATTGTCTTTCCTTTGTCGACCTGTAAGACCTCACGATATTTTATTGGTGAGACTCTACGGGTGTTAAATCTTAAGTTGAAGGGTCTAGAAACTTGGATCCACTATTTTTAACCATTTGGAGTTGGAGTTTCCTTCATTTTACCCAGCTACAGACATGAAAATAATGTGGAAACTAAAAAGACAAGCGGACCAAAAAAAGCGTATCCGATTGTCATTACTTTTGGGTAATAGGATCTTCTACGGATTAGAGGCCATAGGACGTGGATTTTAATAAAACCATTCTTTGCTGTTGTTTTTGACATGTAACAAAAATTTTTGGCTTGCTTACAATTTTATGTATTTTTCAAGTGTGGATTAAATGTGGTTTTCCTGTTCAAGAGCAACTTTCTATAGATGGGTTGTGCCCCTCGCGAGGAAAATTCGATTGTGGAGACTCTACCTTGCTTCCTTGTTTCTGGTCTACATGGAATCAGGAGAAAGTGATCTTGATCTCTGATAGATATCCTTTCCTTGGACTGCTGGCCACGACAAACCGAAATGGATTCAGTTCATGTGTCTCGTAAGTACTTTGCGAACCAAATACTATACTTATTTTTATTTTACTGAGTAAACGTAGCACTTTTTATCGTTTTAAAGTCACGATTACAACGTCAGGTGCCATGACTCGAGCCTTTGATGAGAGAGGACTTTCTTCGATGCAATATCTCTATTTGGATTGCACGGGCAATTTTTCTGTCTCCCTCGCCTACCACAAGGACTGCCATGGCATCCGGGTATGATTCTGTCTGATTATATCGATTTCCTCTGGTTTAAATCTGTTTTGGCCTCTGGGGTTCCGTTCATTGTTGGAAAATTTCACGATGCCTTATTTGGTTTCCGTCTTTTTACTGATTCTTTCTCAGTAACTTGGACATTCAATTCTTCCCCTGGTTCGTAGACTCTTTTTTTGTTCGATCAGAATACAAAGCTTCATTGTTCATCTAGAGAGCTTCCCATTACTCATCTATAGGGAGAGTAGGTGCTGTGACTTGGATATGTTGAGTCATCAAGCACTTAAATTAAATTAGACATGACAGGCTTTCAATGCCTGGGATGTCGATTCACTCAGGTGGCATAAACTCCTTGAGAGTTATTAGAAACTTAGACACGAAATCCAAATACTCGCTAGGTGAGTCTGAATTCCTTTGCTCTTTCTTTGGTCCTTGTCCCCTGCCTCCTTTCTTCGGATTGTTCTGACGATACTTATTCTTTTCTTTTTGATATAATCTCGTCTCAAGTGCCGCCTGCATAGCAATCCATTGTCCAAAGGAGTAGGATTCTATCTTTTGTCTTTTTCGAACTCCACGATTACCCTGTTTCATAATATATATATATATTTTTATATATATATATTTATATATATGGGACATTTACCTTTGCAACTACTCGGCCCTTTTCCTTTCTTGAACAACGCTTTACTTTCAAGAAAAAAAGAGAGAAGATTATTTCATTCTCCAAGGTTTTGTTTTGGTTATGAGTAGGAGTGTCAAATCGTGTTTTCGAGTGTACATGTTATGCCAAGTCATGAACATTCGACTATACAAGTCAATCCGAGCCCATCCCGTTAAGCTAAACGTGTCAAACTTTTAAATTTTAACGCAACCTATTTTGATAATGGGTGTGTAATCCGTTTAATTATTAATTAGAAATATGTCAACACGACACGACTCATTTAATTCCGTTTGTTTTATGTAAATGCGTTGAATTAGATTGCATAACTCATTTGACCTGATTAACATATTTCATAAAAGTTAAAATCTACATTTATTAATAACCACAATATCTTAAAAAATATATATCAATATTTTTATAATTTTAACATATAATAAAAATGATATTACAAACTATACAACAATAAATATGAGCATATGTATAAAATTAAAATCTCAACAATAAAAACATAATTATACCGAGAAATACTAATATTACAACTTGACAATAAAATTTTAATTTTGAAATAAATTTTAAACGAGTTGATTTCGTGTCAATCAGGTTGACCCGTTAAGACACAACAACGGGTTGATTTCGTGTCAATCAGGTTGACCCGTTAAGACACAACAACGGGTCGATTTCGTGTTAACCAGGTTGACCCATTTATAAATTGTGTCTTAATGGGTCAACTGTTTTGATCCAAACTCGTTAATATTAAACTCAAACTTTTTAATTGTGTTGCATTCGTGTTGGGTTCACGGATCGTGTCATGTATTGCCATCTCTAGTTATGAGAACGAAGGTTATAGAAAAAGAAAAAGAAAACTAGCTTTTTTGCTTCCTAAGTTGGTTGACAGTGATACTCTAATTAACAAATATTGCTTCTCCTTTTATATGGGAAAGATGCATTTTGCATTGACTTTTTTTTTTTTTACATAGAATAAGAAGTCTGTACTTTTTAAGGGCTTTGTGTTGGGGCGAGATCCATGTTCATGGGTTGTGTTTGTGTTATGTCAAATTATGAACATTCGGTTATATGGGTCAATCCAAGCACAATCTGTTAAGTTAACCGAGTCAGACCTTTAAATCTTAACACGACCTATTTAAATAGCGGGTTGTGTCGTGTCGTCTGTTTAATAATATAAATAAGAAATGAGTCAACATGACATGACTCATTTCAATCTGTTTCATATAAATGGATTTAACTTATTTACATAATTCATTTGACTCGATTAATATAATTTTACATCAACGTTAAAATCTACATTTTTTAGTATCTACAATATCTAAACAAAAACAATAATACTACCTATTAATAAAAAATATCAATATTTTCAGATTTTAACCTATAATAAAACTAATATTACAAAACCAACAATGATAAATATGAGCATAAGTCTAGAATTATAATTTCAACAATAAAACCATAAGCATATTGAAAAATATTAATATTACAATCAATAATAATAAAATTATAATTTTGAAATAAAATTTTAAATAGATTATTATAGGTTGACCCGTTTATTAATTGGTATTTAAGGAATTAATCCGTTTTGACCATTTATATCATATTCATACTGCTAATTTCGTGAGTTCACGGGTAATGTGAAGACTTTACTATGCCTTGAATCGCACTTGCCTCTTTCAACCTAAATCAATTAGTTATTTATTAAAATTAAAAAATAAATCTATTTGCAAGCTGTACATCTAGTCTTTTACACTGCGCTGACATGTTAGATTGGAAAAGTGGGAATGGCTCTTATTTTCAAAACCTCTATTCATTCTCTCCAAAACAGTCTCTTTGCTCTGCCCTTTTGTTCCTCTCGGTCTTCACGCTCCCCTATTTTCTCCTATTTCTACCTAAAGATAGGTGTGACTTAGGGTATAACTAATCCAATTTGATCCGGTTTTAGATATATTTTAGAACCGAACTAGTATATATCGGTTTTGAGATTTAAAGAACTGATATCGCACCGGTTACATCTCTAAACCAGTACATTCGATTTTACCAGTCCCGGTCTGGTTCGGTCTGAGTTTTTCGTTATATTATATAGTATATATAACATAAAATATTATGGTACATAATAATATAGTGATAATATATTGTAATATATTATAATATATATTAGAATTATATTATAGACAATATATAGTGATTTATTATAATATATAATATAGTGATATAGTATTAATATGACTATTAATACAATAGACTATAGTGATAATATATAGTTATTTATATAGGATTTTAAAATTTAATATTATATTAATTAGTAATTTATCATATAATATAAAATTATTTTATAAAAATTGTATATAATATAAAAGATCATATAAAATATATTTTATAAAATATAAAAAATTAAAAAATATATATAAACCGGTATGGTTTGGTGTTTAGAAAAGAAAAAATTGAAATTGAACCAATTTTGACCGGTTTTGAGAAAAATGAAACCGACTGAACCAAATCCGGTACCAGACCAAAACCATTGGTCCGGTTTGGTTTAAGTTCACTGATTTTTTTCTTTCACCCATAGTGTAACTCCTTAAAGCATTTACATTGGGATGACCAAATATTTTTTCAAATTTTATTAAAAAATCATCTTTTCATATTTTAAATACTTAATTTTCCAAAACCTCTTACATCAAGCTCTCTATTCTTTTTTCATTCTATTAAAATAATTTTTTATTATTCTTTCTTTATTATCTTTTTTAATTGATTTCCTTTTACAATTTAACTACT